>JAJSZK010000185.1:0-17244 GCA_022985045.1 Macadamia tetraphylla | reverse complement strand
ATGGTTCGGGGTTCGGGGTTGGTGGTTGGGGGTTATTTACATTTACGTGTGGGCCGTGGGTGTCATATATACAAAAATACAGTTTAAACACCCAAAATCTGAAAGGATAATATTGTAAAATAAAAAAAAGAATCCGGGTTGGTATTCAATGTTACTATCCCATAACACAACTCTAGCAGGGGTACTTGGCTCCATGCCCAAAATCTTCTGGGACCCACCAGTCTTCAACTGAAAACTCCATAGTGGGTCTCGGCTCTAATTCTTCAACTAGGTAACTTGCAAGATCATCTAAAAATGGCGTGCACGTGGGATGAGCTCACTAACCCAGTAAGTGAAAAGAAAGACCAAGCAATCATTCGCAATACAAATGTACCTATAAGTATGTAAGTCCATTTTTATTATTTTAAATCACCTAAACATCACATTTAAGTCATAGGTCATGTGCTACTCACAACCACAGTGTGCGTATACCCCGGGTACGAGTCATGAACTCCATCCCACGATACGCCCATAGGGTTGTTGGAGAAGCGGTAGTGAGTCTTGAAAAGTAAAATGGGTCTTGCCCTGCATTAAATTTGAAAGCAGTACGATTGGCTCTCTTATTATATCACCAAAGTTACTGACCATCCTAGTGATCGATTGGACGTACTTCTTGTTGGTGTTTGATGTCTTGTATTTAAATCATGATTTAATCGAGAATCTTGGTGCAGCACCTAGACACCAAGGCGGCGGTCCCTCTTGTTAGCGGGCGTGGGGGTTGCAAGGCGAGGCCCCACCTGGAGGGTGAGGCGCAGCCCTTCAATCCCTATTTGAGGGCAATTGTAATTTAATCCGGATTAGGGTGGCAATTGTAGTTTAATCCGGATTAGGGTTTTCTCGCTATATATTTGTGGCGAGGTTTCTTTCTGTAATGCAAGCAATCTTGAGAGGTGTGAGGACAATGCCTGAAACCCCTATTCTCCATTGATAGTGAAGCGAGGATCTCATCTCCGGGGCGTAGGCAACCTTGCGAACCTCGTAAAATCCGTGTGCATTGTTTGTTTTGTTTTTCCATTATCTTACGCATCGTTTTAGGGTTGCGTTTCTACAAATTGGTATCGAGCTCTAGGTTTTCGTTTTCTAGGGTTTACTATCACGATGGCGGGGAAGGATCGAATGTCAAGTATGACATCGAGAGGTTTAATGGGAAGAACAATTTCACCCTCGGCGTCAAGGATGAAGGATCTTCGATCTGCAAGGTTTGGCGAACGTTGTTGGGGAAGTCGAAGAAACCTGAAAAAATTACTGGCGAAGATTGGGAAGAGATGGGGGAAAAGGGCGGTAAGTACTATTCGATTAAATTTTTCGATGATGCCCTACAATATGTTGTGGGTATCGATTCGCACCCGATTATGGTAAACTTGAAAGCATCTACATGGCGAAGTCCTAACGAACAAGTTGTTCGTGAAGAAGAAATTTGTACTCTCTGAGATGGAGGAAGTGCGGATCTATTAGAGCATCTTAACATGTTCAATCAGATCGTAAGTAAACTTGCAAACCGGAGGTTAAGATCGAGGATGAAGACAATGCGTTACTATTGCGTCGCCCCGGAATCATATGATCATCTAGTGCGACTCTCTTGTGCGGAAGGAAACCCTTGAGATGGATGAAGTCGCCGCCCTCATGTCCAATGATACAAGGAAGAAGGCCAGTAGTACGAAATCTCAAGGAGAAGGTTTTTCGGAGGTGACAAGGAGCGGAAAAGAGGAGATCAAATCGGAAGGGATGCGGGAAGAGTCGATCGAAATCAAAAGGGCAAAGACAAAGGTCTCTTGTTACTATTGCAAGAAGGAAGGTCATATGAAGAGATTGCTTGAAGAGGAAGGCGGACTTAAAGAAAAAGGTGTAGATAAGGCATCGAGGAAGCTAAGCGTGGTGACGATTCGAGATGGAGATGATGGAGATGTACTCTCTATATCATCGGAAAGAATCAACCTTGATTCTTGGATTTTAGTTTCTGGATGTTCATATCACATGTGTCCGCATAAGTTGGTTTGATACATATCAACCATATAATGGTGGAGTCTGTCCTAATGGGGAATGATGCCGTATGCAAGACCATTGGGATAGGCACTATCAAAATCAAGATGTTTGATGGGATAGTAAGAACCTTAGCAGATGTGAGACATGTACAGAATTGGAAAAACTTAATATCTTTGGGGCACTTGACTCAAATGGTCGTAAGTACATAGCGAAGGTGGAGTTCTCAAAGTTATTAAGGGTGCAATGTTTTTATGAAGGGACAGCTAGCGGAAACCTCTGAGACTCATAGGAGCACGATTATAGGTGGAGCATCTGTGACTACGGATCGATGTTGATCTGAATGATACTTATCATGGCATATGCGGTTAGGGCATATGGGAGAAAGAGGATTGATGGAGCTTCATAAAGGAAAATGTTGAAGGGAAAAAACTTGTAATGAACTTACGCAAGTATTGTGTGTTGGAAAAGCATGCAAGGTTAGCTTCAAAGCGCAAAACATAAGAGTAAAGGGTGCTTGATTATGTACACAGCGATGTATGGGGTCCTTCAACAACAAAATCTAAAGGTGGGGCAGAATACTTACGTGACCTTTGTTGATGATTACTCAAGAAAGTCTGGATCTACTTCATGAAGCATAAAAGTGAGGTGTTCACTAAATTTAAGGAATGGAAGGCTGAGGTAAAAAGGGAAAGGGACGGGAAAGAAAATTAAATACTTGAGAACGGACAATGGAGGAGAGTACACATACAAGCCGTTTCTAGAATTGTGCAAAGTGAAGGGATTACCGTCACTTACAGTTCAAAGACACCACAACAAAATGGTGTGGTGAAAGGATGACAGAACACTTCTAGAAAGAGCTCAAGTATGAGGTGAATGCGAGGGTTGAGCAAGAGATTTTGGGCGAAGCGATGAACATGGCATGTTTCCTCATTAATAGGTCTCCATCAAAAGCGATTGATTGTAAAATTCTGAAGAGGTATGGACGGAAAACCGATAGATTATTCTATTCTAAAAATATTTGGTTGTCCGACTATGCATGTTGAGAGTGAGCAGCGTTCAAGTTAGACTCAAAGTCTAGGCAATGTATCTTTCTTGGTTTTAAGAAAGGTGTAAAGGGATTCAAGTTATGGGATCCAAGTTCACGAGAAAGTTGTGGTTAGCGAGATGTTGTGTTTGATGAGTCTCATATAGTGAAGTCAAATCACAATTCTGGCGATTGATGAAATAAAGAAGGTTCTAATGTGCGGTGGAGTTAGGTGAGTTAGAAACAACAAGAGAATGAGTCATCAAGTGACTTACCAAGACAACATGAAGCGATGAAAGTTCCCTATTTTGTGGCAAAGGGTAAAGGAGCGTACTCACAAAGCACCTATGAGATACGGGTTTGAGGATATAGTTGCCTATGCCCTCCTTTGGTACAGTGATCCATCTTCCTACCATGATGCTTTGAGTGATGCACATGATAAATGGATGACAGCTATGATGGAGAAATGGAATCTCTAGAAGAACAAGACTTGGGAGATTGTGGAAAAACCCAAGGAAGAAAAATCATTGGGTGTAAATGGGTCTTTCGTAAGAAAGAGGACATCTGAGAAGGGCGTGAAAGGTATAAGGTCGGACTTGTAGCCAAAGGCTATGCAGAAGGAGGATAGACTACAATGAAATATTCTCTCGATGGTGAAACACACTTGATCGGGTACTACTTGCTTTGGTGGCCATGTATGATTTAGAGCTTGAACAACTTGATGTAAAACTGCATTTCTTCATGGTGACTTGGAAGAACAGATTTACATGGAGCGACTGAAGGTTTCAAGGTGCGAGGAAAGGAAGACCATGTTTATGCGCTTAAGAGGTGCTTTATGGCCTTAAGCAATCTCCTAAGCGATGGTACAAGCGCTTTGATTCCCACATGATGAAGATTGGCTACATAAGAAGTGAGTATGATAGTTGTGTTTATTATAAAGTGTCAAGTGATAATTCCATTATTTTTTTAATGCTTTTATGTTGATGACATGCTCATTGCTGCAAAGAACAAACATGATATAGTCTCTTTGAAGTCTTTGTTGAGTGCTGAATTTGAGATGAAGGATCTTGGTCCCGCTAAGAAGATCCTTGGCATGGAAATCCTTAGAGATAGAAATGCGGTAAACTTTGGGTAACTTCGAAGAGGTATATTGAAAAGGTGCTAGGCGTTTCAATATGGAAAAACCAAGCAGTTAGCACTCCGTTAGCTGGTCACTTCAAGTTATCGAAAGGAATGCCCTACAACACATGAGGAGGTGGAGCAGATGTCTCAAGTCCCTTATGCTAGCGATTAGGAGTCTCATGTATGCTATGGTTTGTAGCAGGCGGTTTGTCTCATGCGGTCGGTGTTGTTAATAGATATATGAGTAATCGGGAAGGAGCATTGGAATGCAATTAAGTGGATCTTAGATATTTGAGCAAGACTAAAGATATAGGTGTTATGTTCGGTGGCAAGGAAGTTCTGAGAATTGGCGGGTTATGTTGATTCGACTATTTTGGTGATTTAGATAAAGGAGGTCTACTACGGTATGTGTTTACATTGGTGGTGGACCTATATCATGGAGGCGATGCTTGATCTACAATTGCATTGTCCACTCTGAGGGAGTACATGGCGCGATTGAGGCTCCCAAAGGGAAAGGGAATCTGTTGGTGGTGGTTACGTGAGTTGGGGTTGGAGCAAGGAGGTGCAGTGTTACCTTGTGACGGTCGAGTGCCATACATCTTGCAAAGAATCGGTGTTTCATGCAAGGACAAAGCATATTGATGTGAGATTTCACAAGATCGGGGAGTTTGTGTCGAGGCGGTATTCACTTAAGAAAAATTCATACCGATCTCAATCCTGCGAGATATGTTTACAAAGCCGATTACTAGAGAAGTTCGAGTCTGTTTGGACTTGATTAATATACTCATTGTTGAAGATGAGGGCGCACCAAAAGGTGCGGGTTTGTACCTCTAATGAGGTACAATGATGAAAACGTCTACAAGTTATCTTTACAAGGGGCTCGGCAATTCAAGCCAAGGTGGAGATTGTTGGTGTTTGATGTCTTGTATTTTCATGATTTAATCCGAGAATTTTGGGTGCAGCACCTAGACAGCCAAGGCGGCGGTCCCGCTAGCGATTAGCGGGCCGTGGGGGTTGCAAAAGGCGGAGGCCCCATAGCAGGTGTGGGCGACCCTTCAAAATCCCTTTTGAGGGCAATTGTAATTTAATCCGGATTAGGGTGGCAATTGTAGTTTAATCCGGATTAGGGTTTTCTCGCTATATATTTGTAGCGAGGTTTCTTTCTCTGTAATGCAAGCAACTTGAGAGGTGTGAGGACGGCGTAACCCTATTCTCCATTGATAGTGAAGTAGGATCTCATCTCACGGGGCGTACAACCTTCTGAACCTCGTAAAATCCGTGTGCATTGTTTGTTTTGTTTTTCCATTATCTTCTACATCGTTTTAGGGTTGCGTTTCTACACTTCTAACCACCACCGTTGGTACACAACCTCGGGATTTCCCCCAGTGATATATCCAACACCTAAACCCTTGTTGGGAAGGGTCGTAGCACAGGGATATGTCATTCCTAACCGCATACTCCTATATGAGATAATGCGACTACATAGTGCCAACCCGTCTCATTCCACGGGTGACCAATGCATTCGTTTTCAAGCAGACTACGACATCTAGTCTAACAATGCATCATATTCAATAATTTAAAGTCATTCATCTCATAACATCAATGCAAGAATTAACATTTAACAATTAAAGATATCAGCATGTCAAGTTATAAACAAATTTCATAATGCACACATCAATGCATGCAAATGGCATTCGTGAATGACTAATCTACACAAATAATGAAATGATGACATGGCTAGTCTACATAAATAACGAAATGATGTAAAAACACTCCAAAAATAAAGTCAATGTCCTCTTCCCACTTACCTAATTATGTACAATAATCACCCTTGGTACGAGGAAGATCTAGCGTGCGATGATGCAAGTTTCTAGTACAACCTATCATAAAAGAGGTCAAGTTTAGTATAACTACATTTTGGGTTCATAATCAACGGAGTATGATGATCCCAACGTGTTTAGAATCACCATAGGAGGTTACCCGACAAACTTGGGCCCAATCAGAACCTGATGGGTCAGATTGGTAGGACAACCAGCGGGCAAGGTACCCACTAGTCTTTGCTTGTCCCTTGACCCAGGGACTCTGCTTGGACCGGCAAGCCAGAAATGGTAGGCCAGGTGCCCACCGGTCCTTGCTCACTGCTCGATCTAGGAGCTTTGCCTGGACCGGTGGCTCGGATTGGTGAGTCTATCCACTTCCAAGTACCCACCAATGAATTGGGATTCTTTGTTCACTTCCATTATCCATCCCACCTTAGGGAAGCACCACGGGTCGATTCAACCACATTTTCCACAAATCTAAGGTCCCATCTCATGATTTCAACATAGATCAAGGATCGATTCAAAGTTTCAAGCTTGGATTTTACCTCTTTGCTCAAGAACACTTCAAAAACCTCAAATCTTCTCTCTAGCTCAAGAGATCAATATGCTTGTCAAATCTTACAATTTCTTCATCTAAAACCTTCATAAGTAACATGTAGTTCCTTTATTAAATCCTTAGATTCACATTCTCAAGAGAGATTAAAAAGATTTAAAGGATTCCTACCTAAATCATAGGATTTCACTTAGGGTTTCATGAGGGTTTAAGAAATACAATCTTTACTCACCTCAAATCGTAGATCTCCAGATGAGAGTCACTAATCTGGTGTCGGATTCAAAGGATCTGACCTCGATAATGCGCAACAATCATCTTCTTCCCCATTTCTTCCTTCTTCCCTTCTCTCTCCTTTATTTCTGTCTCTTCTTTACTTTTCTCACCCACTTTGTAAAACAATAAATGAGAATGAAAAAAGTAATAAATGCTATTTATACTTGGGTTAAAATATCTAATGACCAGAGTGGTATGTCACACTGGTGGGTCTAACCCACCTATGACCACCCATCAGTCGCAAAACATAGCCAAAACATTAGGATTTTCGATGGGCCTCAGCCCCAACCGTATTTCACTCTCAGTAATTGATTAACACGCGTACTTAACATAAAATACAGCTACGTACCTTTATTGTGTGTACATGACCCGGTGATATGTGTAAGTGCATGACTTGGGTACACAGACTTCATTAGGCACTGACTCCAACTCATATGGCCAACCCGAGTTCAGGGTTACCCTTGCCATTATGTTCCATATGGTACTCACCTTGGCTCACTTGGGTTTAGGTTCTACAAGGCCAAACTGAACCACCTGGGTAATTAGACCGGGTTTAGAAAGTAGGGTATCACATCTTCATCCCAAAATTTTTATGGGACAGTTTTTTGTCAAAGAGCTCCATTACGCCATAGACAAAGGGGGAAATGACCACCATACCTCTTCTGGGGTTGTGCCCTATATGCAGGCATAGGTGGAGCTCTCGAGAAAAACATGCCCCTTTTATGTACCCTTTTGGGACAATCTTAAGGTCTTTTAGACTTGTCCAATGAATTTCTATGCCTAGAATATAGTAGGCTTCCCTCATATCTTTCACATCAAAGTTACATGTCGAAACTATTTAGGCTCATGCAACAATCCTAGGTCATTCTTGAGCTAAAGTATGTCATCCACATACAATAACAAAATGATGAAACAACTTTCTTTGGCTTATATAAGATACATTGTTCAACACAATTCTCCATAAAAACAAAGGAAGTAATCATAGCATCAAACTATAGATATCACAACTAAGAAGCTCGTTTCAACCAGATATGGCCCTTTTTGAGCTTATAAGCAATTGATCTCCATTTTCCAATGAAAACTCTTCGGTTTTGTTCCACATATACCTCCTCCATAAGGTCACCTTTCAAGAATACCATTTTGACATCAATCTTATGTAGCTTAAGTTCCAAATGAGCTAAAAGAGCTATAACGATTCTACAAAATAAAATCTTTACTTGAAACTAGTGAAATGGTTTCATAATCTTCTTGTTTATTAAATTCTTTTGCCACAAGTCAATCCTTGTATCTCTCTATGTTACTAGTGGGATCCATTTTGGTTTTATAAACTATTTACACCCCACAGTGGATCTTTACCATGGAATCAATTTCTTTCATTATGGCTTTGAGCCACAAAATGGAATCTGACGACTCATGGCTCATTAGAATGATGTTTGATCTTCCTCTATTCCATCATTAACCTCACAATCTTGGAGGTAACCATGGTAATAAAAAGAAATTGGTATTCCTACTCATGTTTAAATATGTTTTTCATTCTCATTATCTTTAGGTTGAATAATATGCTCAATAACAACTTCATTTAACAGAACCGATATACCTATCACTTGCGTGTACAAAGTGAATCAGAGGTACATGGTTCTTTTCATATATCTATTAGTATAATATCAAGGGGTGTGGTTGCATCATAGATTACTCATGACTATAGATGGGGTCTAATCGCTAGCCGGCTAAGCAAATCATGTTGCAGTGTGTGAACAAGTAGTGTATCAATTGTCATAATGTAACCCACCTCCGGGTGTTCAAGCACAGTGAGCATCCTCATCGCCTGATTTCTTGACAATCTTATGTAGAAAGTTGTTATCATATGATCTTAGAGTGCTTAGCAATGATGTGCCCCACCTTCTTGAGGTTTGAGGCACAATATGGAGCGCCTTCGTCATTTGATTTCACTTTGAAATACAATGCATGATACAATTAGTGCAATCAAGTTATAACCAATGGGTTAGCCAAACATGTTATGTTTTATATGATTCTCATACTTGTATGTTATGGCATGTATGTTAGGGGTATTTCTATAATTTTCTTTATTTATGACTTCCATGTGTTATATGGCATGTTTGTATGACATTTCATGATTGGCATGATACCTATCCCCATGTCCTCATGATTTTTTTTTTTCAAATTCACCATGTTTGGATCTCATGATATGATGTTTATATGTTGAATGGCATTTGTGTAATCTCCATCGTGTATGTATGACAGATTAGGGTTTCACCATGATTTTAATTATGATATTAGTATGTATGCTTCACATTCTGTATATTAACTATGTAGTGCGATTGGATAGAATTATGTCGATTTCATCATCTTTTTTTCTTTCCTTTTGCATTATTGATGAGCACATTTATGTGTGAAATCTAGGGTAGTAAAACATGCATTTTACATATTTAGAATGGAGCTACCTTGGGTTTTACTCTCTTTTTGCAGGTTTTATATTTTCAAGGCCTTAAGGACTATCGGGGTTATATCTTCAATTTTACCGTAAAGAGGTCCTATTTCTTTCCATGGTTGCGAAGAGGATGAAATTCGAGCAAGATGGACGTTTCAATTAAAGTACACATTAGTTTGGTCACCCGTACAAATGATTATTCTTTTGGGTCAAAAAGAATAATGGATCGAGCTGAACCGAGATGTAGAACCAGCCCGTTTGTAATTGTCCCGAGGTACAAGGAATACTCAAATGCCAACAAGGATCGATGGACCACATCCTTAAGTGATTAAAGATTTGTTTTGGTAACAACAACTACCTAAGCGTAGTTGGTGAGCTATAGTGTACAAATTCCCTTGCTCACCAAGAGGTCTCAAGTTCAAATCTTATGGTTGTTTTTTTAGAAGATTTTGTTGAAGATTTCCTGCTTTTCACTCACTTAAAGCACTAAGGGCATGGAGGGGATTTCCACATCAAATTAGAAGCAAGGAAAATCGTGGAAGCAAGAAGAGAAGAAAAAAAAAAAGGAAAGAGAAAAAAAGGGGAGAAACAAAGATTGTCCAAATCTTCTCTCTCCTCCACATCATCATCCACCAAAAGATTGTCCAAATCACATAAAGCAAGAAGGAAGAAAATCGTCCTTAGGAGAGAGAAAAAGAAGAAAATAAATTAGAAAAAAAGGAAAGAAAATAAGAAAAAATTATAGGAAATTTATTTCTCTTCTCTCTCCTCCACCTTAGCACTTTTGGTCTCAAAAGATCTCACAATCAATTGTGGGTTTCTCTCTTTAGGAAAGAAATTTGTTACCCTACCTCCCATTCCCTATAAATACAACTTATGTAAGAGGAGGAAAAAAAAATTCATTCTTCTTCTAGTTTTTAGTTGCTCTCTCTCTCCCTCTCTCACTCTTTGGTTTTAGTTCTTCTCTATTTTTCTTTAATCACTTTTGTAATAGTTTTTTTATGTCAATTAATGAAGCACTCTTTTATTTTTATTCAGTTCTTTTTATGTTTATGATTTATGCAATTGAGTTGTAATTTTTAAGTTATAGTTCTAGGCTTAGATCTAGGTGACAAGATCACGAGCCGTGGAGCAATTTTTTTTCAAGTTCAAGCATTGATTCAAGTAAGTAGGCTCCTTCGGTAGTCTTCTCCCCCTCTCATTCCCTCTTGACTACCATTTCTTTCTTAATTTAGGATTTTTATTTTAGGTCATTACATTATTGCTATCCCTTTCCCCAAGGTTCATGGCTAGTGTATGTGTTGGCTTTGCCCTCTAGCCATAGAACCATCAATTTATTGCTTTTATTTTAATTGTCTCCCTTTCCTAAAGCCAAGTAGAAAACCCTTGTAAGAGTGACTCTCGGTCAAGTAGGGAAGCTCATATTATGATGCATCCCTCGGGCTAAGTAGAGAAACCTACTTGTGAGTCTCTCTCTAGCTTTATCCCCTTTCTTTACTTTATTTTTATTTCAGCATTTTTTCTTTATTTATTTATTTATTTTTTTAATTAGTGGGTTGTTTATTTTCAGTTATTTATTTATTTAATTTTAATTGCGTGGCTTGCGTCTTTAAATTCTTAGATGACGAATGGTTAGGACGTTATTTTAGATACATATGTTTAGGACGGTAATTAAAATTAGATCACAATCATTAATTAGTTCACTTTCGCATTATTAAAAGAAATAAAAAATAAAGTGGCTGCTCTCCTTGTGTTCGACCCGTAGCTACACTGATCCGTACGCTTGCGGTTACATTTTAAATACTATTGCTTAGGTGGACATGAATACTATTGCTTTCTTGATGGATATTCCGGCTATAACCAAATCCCAATTGCTTTAGAGGACCAACATAAGACCACTTTTATATGCCTATATGGAACATTTGCTTACAGTTAGCCCTTTGGGCTTTACAATCCCCGTACTTTCCCAACGATGCATGATGAGCTTTTTTTGACATGGTCAAAAATTCTTAGAAGTATTTATGGATGACTTTTCAATTCATGGGAATTCCTATTACGAATGTCTTCATCATCTTTTCCTAATCTTAAAAGGTGCATATCTAAGAATTTGGTTTTGAATTGGAGAAATGCCATTTTATGGTTAAATCTGGTATTGTTTTAGGCCATGTAATATCCAAGGAGGAATTAAGGTAGATAGAGCCAAAGTGGATTTAATTGATAATTTACCACCTCCTCAATCATTAAGGATGTTCGGTCTTTTCTAGGGCATGCGGGCTTCTCTGAAGGTTTATTAAGAACTTTAGTCGATTAGCCCGACCTCTCACCTCATTACTTGTCAAAGATCGAATTTTGAGTTTTCCAAAGAGTGCCTAGAATCCTTCAAGCAACAAGAAGGAGTTGACCAATGCACCCATTGTTCAACCACATTTGGGTGAACCTTTTGAGCGATGTGTGATGCTTGGATTTTACCATAGGGCATTTTAGGTCAAAGGATTAATAAGTTACCCTTGTCATTTACTATGCTAGTAGGACCTTAAATGATGCACAACTCAATTATACAACCATTGAAAAAAATTTTTAGTTGTTGTGTTTGCATTAGAAAAGTTTGGTCTTACTTAGTTGGTTCACATGTGGTGGTGTATCTGATCATTACGCCCTCGGATACCTAGTTGGAAGAAGGATGCCAAAGCCCTTCTCATTAGGTGGGTTTACTTTTGCAAGAGTTTGATTTAGAAATTAGGGATAAGAAAGGAGTTGAAAACCTAGTTGCGACCATTTATCGCCCCAATTCCTTGGTGTTGATTCTCCGATCAGCGAAACTTTCGGATGAACAATTATTTGCAATGTCTAGTGAACCATGGTTTTCTGACATTGTCAACTTCTTAGTTTCAGGTGTGACTCGGATCATTTGGTCCACCCAAGATAAGTATAGGTTTCATTCCCAAGTTAAGCACTTTTTACGGATGATCCTTATTTGTTTAAGATATGTCGGATCGGATTATCCGACGATGTGTTCTGATCATGAGCAACATTCTATTCTCTCTTTTGTCATGATCATGCATGTGGTGGACACTTTGGACCTAAGAAGAGCGCAAAGGTTCTCCAATGCGGATTTTATTGGCCCCTCTTTTTAGAGATGCTTTTGATTTTTGCAAGGCTTGCCACACTTTGCCGATCTTTGGCGTATCAATAAAAGGAACATGATGCCCCTCAACCCTATTTTGGTAGTTGAGATCTTTGATGTATGGGGCATCGATTTTATGGGACCATTCCTAATTCCTTTGGGAATTTGTACATACTTTGGCCGTTGATTATGTTTCTAAATGGATAGAGGCCATACCTTGAAAAACTAATGACCACAAAGTGGTGGTCGATTTCTTAAAGAGAATATTTTCCGCTTTGGTGCCCGTGCAATAATTAGTGATAGGGTACTCATTTTTTGTCGACCTTTTGAGGCCTTAATGAAAAAGTATGGGGTCACTCATAAGTTATCTACCCTTATCACCCCCAAACTAGTGGCCAAGTGGAGGTGTCTAATAGGCGAGATCAAACAAATCTTGGAAAAGCTGTTAATCCCAACCGTGAGATTGGTCCCTTAGGCTCATTGATGCCTTGTGGGCCCATCGGACTGCATTCAAGACCGACCTTGGTCAGTCCCTACCGTTTGGTGTATGGAAAAGCTTGTCACTTACGTTGAGTTGGAGCATAAGGCCTTTTGGGCCATTAAAAGCTTAACTTTGATTTGTCGATCGCGGAATTCACGTGGCTCCAATTATCGAGTTGGAGGAACTTAGGAATGAAGCCTATGAAAGTTCTAAATTTACAAGGAAAAGACCAAAGCTTTCAATGATAAACACATTCTGCGTAAATCTTTTGCAATTGGTGATAAGGTCTTATTGTACAACTCTGATTGTATCTTTCTGGTAAGCTTAGATCCCGATGGGATGACCCATTTATTGTTCATAATGTATATCCCCAGGGAAATGTGGAATTTTGAATCCAGGAGCAGGGTAATTTGAAGGTTAATGGTCGCTTTGAAACCGTTCTCGAGTTTCTCACTACTAGTAGTGAAGAGGTCATGGATCTCCATGAACCTCTTTACGATGACAAATTTTTTAATCAGGTATGACCCCTTGCATTGTCTTTGCTTTTAATTTTTTCATGCATTGAGGACATTGCATGACTTAAGTGTGGGGAGGAAACCCAGTTTTGTTTTTTTCTTTCACTTTGTTTTGTTTGTTTTTCTTTTTATTTTTGAGCTTGCTAAGGATGAAGTCCTACTTTGGCTTTTAGCTAATGTCAGACCATTCGGATGCTTGATGTATGAAAATAAAAGTTTTGTGAAGGTACCCATTTTGAGCGTATAAAACCCTATTGAGAAGAAAGAAACAAGCATGTGTCTTGAGATGGGACTTTCTTTTGAAAAATAAGAGACCCTGTTTTATGGTGATGGACCATATGTAAGTCATGGGTTCCTTGTACTTTTGATTTGGAGTTGAGACCTTCTTTTTAATTTGGCATGAGTTGACAAATGCACAATTTTAAATGAAATGTGAAATATGGTATAAAGAAGAATAACTCTGGTGTTTGCTCCACCATGTCATTCAAGCCAAAAGTAGTGGAGTAGAATAGAGTTTATTAGTGAAAAAAAAAAGGAAAAAAAAATGTGCAAATGTCATTATTGCTTGGTAACATATTTGGTAAAAAACACTCCAAGGCCTTAGTCATTGGTTCCCTATTTCTTCACAAGTGGTTTTGCCCTAAGATAAGGATGTTTTGGAAGAGAGAGGTGAGTTCCAAATTAAGAAATATGCTAGTGCCGGAATTGATAAAGGGTAATAAAAGTTCAAGTGTGGGGTCCTTGTAAGAGAAATTATCTTTGCTCCGGATCGGTATGAACCTTACCTTTAGCCAAAGTTGGGATTTGTTTATTCTGAATTTTGGGTGTATTTTCCCTGCAAACACCCACGAGACACAACTCGTCCACTAGGGGTGACCTAGGGTTTAAAGGCTTGTTGCACATGCTAAGTGCAACCGTGATTCCTCTGAAAGTGAGTTAGGTTTTTGTCTTTATTTTTTTCTTTTTGTTTTGCTCGAGGACTAGCAAAGTCTAAGTGTGGGGAATTCTGATGAGCACATTTATGTGTGAAATCTAGGTAGTAAAACATGCATTTTACATATTTAGAATGGAGCTACATTGGGTTTACTCTCTTTTTGCGGGTTTTTATATTTTCAAGGCCTTAAGGACTATCAGGCGTTATATCTTCAATTTTACCGTAAGAGGTCCTATTTCTTTCCATGGTTGCGAAGAGGCGAAATTGAGCAAGATGGACGTGTTCAATTAAAAATACACATTCGTTTGGTCACCCGTACAAATGATTATTCTTTTCGGTCGAAAAAGAATAATGGATCGAGCGAACCGAGATGTAGAACCGACCCGTTTGCAATTGTCCCAGGTACAAGAAATACTCCAAATGCCAACAAGGATCGATGGACCACATCCTTAAGTGATTAAAGATTTGTTTTGGTAACAACAACTACCTAAGCGTAGTTGGTGAGCTATGGTGTACAAAATTCCTTGCTCACCAAGAGGTCTCAAGTTCAAATCTTATGGTTGTTTTTTTAGAAGATTTTATTGAAGATTTCACCTTTTCACTCACTTAAAGCACTAAGGGCATGGAGGGATTTCCCATCAAATTAGAAGCAAGGAAAATCGTGGAAGCAAGAAGAAAAAAGAAAAAAAAAAAAAGGAAAGGAAAATCGTGGAAGCAAGAAGAAGAAAAAAAAAAAGGAAAGAGAAAAAGGGAGAAACAAAGATTGTCCAAATCTTCTCTCCTCCACATCATCATCCACCAAAAGATTGTCCAAATCACATAAAGCAAGAAGGAAGAAAATCCCCCCTAGGAGAGAAAAAAGAGAAAATAAATTAAAAAAAAGGAAGAAAATAAGAAAAAAATTATAGGAAATTTATTTCTCTCTTCTCTCTCCTCCACCTTAGCACTTTTGGTCTCAAAGATCTTACAATCAATTGTGGGTTTCTCTCTTTTAGGAAGAGAAATTTGTTACCCTACCTCCCCATTCCCTATAAATACAACTCATGTAAGAGGAGGAAAAATTCATTCTTCTTCTATTTTTTTTGTTGCTCTCTCCCCTCTCACTCTTTGGTTTTAGTTATTCTCTATTTTGCTTTAATCACTTTTGTAATATTTTTTTTATGTCAATTAATGCAAGCACTCTTTTTTTTATTCAGTTCTTTTATGTTTATGATTTATGCAATTGAGTTGTAATTTTTAAGTTATAGTTCTAGGCTTAGATCTAGGTGACAAGATCACGAGCCGTGGAGTAATTTTTTTCAAGTTCAAGCATTGATTCAAGTAAGTAGGCTCCTTCATGTCTTCTCCCCCTCTCATTCCCTCTTCGACTACCATTTCTTTCTTAATTTAGGATTTTTATTTTAGTCATTACATTATTGCTATCCCTTTCCCCAAGGTTCATGGCTAGTGTATGTGTTGGCTTTGCCCCCCTAGCCATAGAACCATAAATTTTATTGTTTTATTTTAATTGTCTCCCTTTCCTAAAGCCAAGTAGAGAAACCCTTGTAAGAGTGACTCTCTGGTCAAGTAGGGAAGCTCATATTATGATGCATCCCTCGGCTAAGTAGAGAAACCTACTTGTGAGTCTCTCTCTAGCTTTATCCCTTTCTTTTACTTTATTTTATTTCAGCATTTTTTCCTTTATTTATTTATTTATTTATTTTTTTAATTAAGTGGGTTGTTTATTTTCAGTTATTTATTTATTTAATTTTAATTGCGTGGCTTGCGTCTTTAAATTCTTAGATGATGAATGGTTAGGATGTTATTTTAGATACATATGTTTAGGACGGTAATTAGAATTAGATCACAATCATTAATTAGTTCACTTTCGCATTATTAAAAGAAATAAAAAAAAAGTGTTCCTCTCCTTGTGTTCGACATAGCTACTACCGATCCGTCCGCTTGCGTTACATTTAAATCTCAAACACTTATATATTGTATGCACTTGTTTGTATGCTAGTCTAGGGTTTTGCTATGTCTATTCCATGTTATTTTAACATGCTTACTTTTAATTTAGTATTCTAACTATGCAGGGCTAGCTGGACATTGGTATGACGATTTGATTCCTCCCATTTTTTTTTAATATATTTTGGCCATATTTTTTAATTGAGTTTGTACATTAGATGTATATATTTAGTATGTTTATCATATTCCCATTCATAACATATAAATACCTAGGGTTGAGTTTTTACCCAGTGGACCGAGGTGCCTAACATCTTTATCCAATGACAACTCGACACGAATCTTAACTTATGTTTATATTGGTTCGGATGAAGTCATTTCTTTATTTTTATTTATGGGTCTTAAGCCCTGATCTGGGTGGCTACTTTCGATCGATTAAGACCATTGGATACATATCATTCTTTTCCCAAGAGAGGTCGGTGAATCCACTTGTCCTCATAAGAACCCTCTTGATCTTCGTCTTCTTAGTTGAAGTATTGTCTATCACTATGGTGCCTCATGCTAACCGGAGGGACACCTACATAGGGCACCCAGTTGGGGATTAGGAACATAGCCTAGCAATGGCGATTATGTGCCTCCTCTCTCAAAAGTCGGGGATGAAAATGATGGGATCTCCACTAAAGTGAAAACTGTCAAAGTGAAGAAGCCGAGGCGTGATCACATTCTCACATCCAAGAAGGTGGGAGGCATGAGTGTTAGCCACTAGCTTTTGGCCAAAAGCCCGTCTAAAACTAGATTTCAGAACCAAAAGAGAGCGGCATAGCAAGTAAATAGGCTATGATACCAGAATAAACCATAATACGAGATAATAACCTCATTGAATGCACAATGGAAAAGTAATTGATAGATAGAGATATTGTCACACCGTCCACCGGCTGGGCTTGGGAGTTAACAGATTAAACCCCAAACGCCGGATCATCGTCTGA
>JAJSZK010000184.1:0-18346 GCA_022985045.1 Macadamia tetraphylla | reverse complement strand
AAAATGCAAAAATCACACTATATAATCATATAAGCAAAGATACACAATAGGGCATATCCTCTGCCCCTCGAATTGTCATTCTCAATTTTTAAAGGATCACTTGGGAGCTTACTTCAGCCACAACCATCTCCTGCACAAAATTACAAACTCTGGAAACAGAAGTCTGCTGCCTAATAACCTCCCTACATGTGAAAAGGATAGATCCTCAAAGTAGATATGTAACTGAAACTTCTTCTCTCATACTCAGCAGACACCATGATCATCGTCCCTTCCCTATTAAAAACGCATAATATAATTGATTGAGTCAAGTTACATGTAAAAACCTATATGCCTCTTGATAAAATCCTTTATCTCTGAGACACCAGTTTCAAGCTCTATAACAAGGAAAGGAACTGGCTGGGAAACTACTGCAATAGAAAACAATATATGTCCATTTTGATATCTCATTAAACAACCATATCCTGCTGTATCATCCCCAAATGAACGATCATTATGTAATATAACATTCCTTCCTCTGGAGGTCTCCACCAATGCCAAGAGGGGAAAACTAAATCAAACAGCACCCACTTGCCCCATGAGTGAAAAGGAGAGATATATATTATGAGTGGACCTTGGCGCAACAGTAAGGCGCAACCTAGTGGTCGGGTTCAAGTCGGGAAACAGCCTCTCCATGAAGGAGGTAAGGCTGCATACATTATGACCTTCCCCAAACCCCGGAGCGGCAGGAACCGCGTGCACTGGGTATGCCCCTTTTTTGGTGTGACAGGTGTCCACCAAAAATTTCCTATGAACATGTGTCCTCCATAATACGTTTCAATATTTCCTCATAAGGGAGGAAAACACTCAAAATCTCCTGTGAATTCTTTCTTTTTGTATATTACAGATTGTTGCACAGACCTCTTAACTTTTAATTTGTTTTCTTAGGTCTACTCCATCAACAATATTCCTGCTGCACCTGGATTATCTTGGGTTCAATTCCAATGCCTGCTTTGAATAATAGCAGCAAAATAACAAGTGATCGTGGCTCTATGCATCTGACTGGCATAGAATACTTCTAGATGACTCAATATGCCTCATAAAACAACTTTTAGGGGAAAAAGATTCATTTGAAGTAATCCCATGCAGTAAAAGAGTGACTATCAGTAGAAGCCTTAAACCAACTTTTATATTTTCTTTGATGTTTTCAACAAATTTTTCAAAATTTTTATATAATATCACACATTTCTTGTTTCCCAAGCAAACTAAGAACCTTACATAACCAATAAACCTGCTTTTGGTGATAAATGCATTCACTAACTTAATAAAAAAAAAAAAAAAACATTGCCGTAGACATGAAGGGCATATCTCACACCTTAAATGGAGGTCGTGATTTAAAGAGGTCCACCCATCTGATCTCCCACCCAACCAAAGAGCTACAGAAGGTTTCAACTTCACTCCTTTGGTCCATGAGATGGGCGTTGAGGAAAAGGTCGCATGGGAAACCTAAAAACCAATGAACATCAACTGTAATAAATGGAAGATATAACATGAGACTGAAGAGGTGGGTCTAATAACTTTTTGATCTGCATTAAAGCTACATTACAACAACATCCAAATCAAAAATGTTGGCTCATATATCAGAAGGGCTACCAGGTTCGAACACAAATGATCGTGCAACATATTTTTTAAATGATGAAGGGAAACCAGAATTTTTTAGTATACTTGCATCAACATATTCCAACATCATGGAAAACAATATTCACTATTTTAAGTTTCCTCTTGTAAACAAATTGAAACATAAGGTTCTTCCTGAGCAAGAAGTGTGAAAACGTTACAACTGCACATAAGACTAGCTATTCACAGTTCCCATGAGAGAGATCCATGTCAAAACCAAAAGAAACAAATAAATTTCAAGTTATGGTAGCTCTAAATACCTGTGTCTGATGGGCTATGAGTGCCATTACCTTCTCCTCATGCACCCATTCATCTACTCCAACACGGCTGATGTCTGAACCACATAATCATCAACAAATTACTTACTCTTCACAAAATATTAAGGTTCCAAGCCTCAACCAAAAGACAAATAATGAAAACAAAGAATATAGGTCAAGAAATGGATCAAAAAATCCGGCTATACAAACCCTAAAACCAGACGGAGTAACCCAAAATTATAGAAACACCAAACGGTTACCATTTGTGAAGACTGCAGAAATTCCTAACCGAAAAACCTTCTTCCATCAGTAGGGCAGCTGCTCAATGAGGGACAACCATGAAACCGTTTTTAAATTATATCAATTTCAAGTAATATTCATTGTAAAACCTAAAATTCATACTAAATGTAAAAGGAAAAAAAATTCAAATAAAAACAAGAACCAATGAGAAAAATGTAGGCTTTCCTGAAGAACATCAGTACCTTTCAAGAAAGTATACTTTCCGCTTTCGAATGGGCCAGAAGTAGAAAAAGAAATCTCCAACGGAGAAGTGTTCTTCGCAAAGAAATTTGCAGCGAGAGAGAGCGCGTAAGAAAAGGCCTTGAAGCAGATATTGCGATAAGATGAGAAGTGATTGCATTGCACTTTGGTTTTATCAACCCGGTCTGAAAGTAAACTGATTGCGTTGGAACCGTTATGAATGGCCCAATCACAGGTTCAACATACCCCAGGTGCTGCTGGTTCACGCACCCTTGTGCCAGTATCAGGGACCAATGAGGGGGTGCACGTGGGCATAAACAAGAGGGGTTTTTTTTTTTTTTTCATTCCACATGGGGCCACAACGGAGACGCTATGCCGAAAGGGGGAAAGTTGTGACACCCAAGAATACAGCATATACCAGACCATTTGGGAGATCGATGAGGTATCTCTACCAAGAATACGACAAGTATCAGGCGGTTTGGGAGATCGGTGAAGGTGCACAAACTTTAGTCTCACATTGCCTAGAGAGAGGTTGTTGGGCTAATTAATAACCTCTAGCCTCCTTAACATGACATGGTATCAAAGCAGACCCCAACAACGTGTGGGGTCACAACGGAGAAGTTGTGACACCTAATAATACGGCAAGTACCAAATCCGCCTGGGAGATTGGTGAGGTGGGCCTTGAGGCCCATGGGTCAAAGAAGACAATATTGTGCTAGGTTAATGGAGCCGAGGCATTACAAATAATATCAGAGCAAACCCTGACAGCGTGTGGGGCCACAACGAGGACGTTGTGCCGAAAGGGGGGAAGTTGTTGGGAGATCGGTGAGGGTGTGCAAACTTTAGTCCCACATCGCCCTTAACATGGTACAACGGTTAATGAGGCCAAGGCGTTAAAAGATATGATCGTCATTTTGCCGCCCTTCATTTCTAAGCGCAAGGGTCACGCGACTAAGGAGTGTTCATTTCCCTTTCCACTACTAAGTACTCTCTCACATGTTTTATGACTCTAGAGGTTCTTTATGACTCAATTTTGTCCTAAATCCATAAAATGGACTTCAAAGAAATTAGTCTAAAATGAGTTTTTTTAGGTTGCGTTTGGTAGTCATTTGAAAAAACGTTTCTAATGTTTTTTCTTTTGTTTTATGAGAACAAGAAAACGAAATCTTCTATTTGGTTTACATGGTTCATTTTTCCTTTTTTTCCACTTTTTTTTAAACGAGAAATGTTGGAACATGGTTATTGAGTTTCGTTCCACTACAGAATTTTGACACAGAAACTGAAAATTCTTGTTTGACACTAAATGTGGTTTCTAGAACAGAATGACTACCCAATGCAGCCTTAATAAGAGCAAATCTGTCTATAAAAAATAAATAAATAAGAGTAAATATGTTTGTAACCGAGATGGTTACAACATACTATTGTGACCACTTTTGTATCCCTTTTTTTGCCTTCAGTATTTTTGTAATTTCACATAAAGCCATGCTCTAATTCATTTTTCTCTCTCTTCCAAACATTTGACAGCCTTCTCCTACGACCCAACCTCTACGCGGTGTAAGCATCCCTTTCTTTACAAATTGAATCATAGGTGAATATAAAGAGGAACAAGGGCTCTGGCTTTGCAAAGGGACCCTCTTAACCTCTTGCCTTTCAATTGGAAACCCAACAACAGACATTGTAGGAGAAGACAATGTTTAGGATTATCATTTGAAAGGCATAAACGTTATATTCTAGGCATAGTTGTCATGACGCCTAGGTGAACCAAAACGGTCAAGGGAGGCAAAATTCTAGGCAACACTAGTGTTATCAATTCGGCCGAATAATTCGCGAATTATTCGGCCGAACAATTTTCCAATTTTACCAAAATTGACCGAATCAATTAAAATAAATTGTAAAATTGGATTTTTCAAAAGTGAATATAAAACGCGAATAATTTGGACCGAATCCGAATTAAACCGAATTATTCGGTCCACTTAAACAGTATTTAAAAAAAAAAAACCAAAAAAAAAATTAAAAAAAAACAAAAAAATAATAATCATAAAAATAATAATAATAAAACCCAATAAGATTTTTTGACCGAATCCTTAAATTAATCAACCGAATTATTCCGAATAATTCTCTGCCCGAATAATTCCCGAATCCGAATTTGCTAACTATGGGCAACACCAGCAAGATGCCAATCCAAGCAAAAATGCCTTGAAAATTATGATTCTGGGTATTAGATCTCTATATAAAGCTTCAATTTAGGCCCCATTTGATTTTGTTTCCATAAATGATTTTCTCGTTTTTCTGTGCTCATAAACGGAAAAACACCTCAAAAACTGTTTGATTTTTCTGTTTCGTTTCACTTGTTTTTAGATATAGGAATAGAAATGTATGCCTAATTCTGTGTCTAGAAACATGAATAGAGAAACTACTCAGACTTATTTTTCTGTTTTTAGAAACAAGTGGGAGGGATAAAAATTATGAAAAACCCGATAATACTTCACTCGACCTACCCCAACCTCAATCCATTGTTGAAACTTCTCACTATCCAAAAGCGGTAACTCCAACCTGGTTGTGCGAATCGCACAGTTCTAAATTGCCCTCATCCTTCTGATGCTTATCTCTAAGAAGCATGCCTGCAACTTTAATATCATGCCTTCACTCGTGAGCTACATACCTGCAAATATCGTCCCTTCACTCGTGTCTTGAACCGGACTACATTGTTGAAAATATTTCAGGAAACAAAAAAATCAAACACTTTTTTGCAATTCCAAAAATTATTTCTTAGCACAAAAATGGAAAATCATTTCTGCTATTTCTAAACACAAAAACAACAGAAACAAAATCAAGTGCCCTTAGTCTTCTGCAAAACTCCTCAATTAGAATATGATCCCAATCCTGATAGTGCTAGGCACCTCCTTGTTAAAAGCCCTCAACATGCCAAGTGCAGCCATGTCCACAACAAATGGAGAAGAACTAGGCTTATGCACGGATTTGCTTTCGTAGTCAATTAGTAAAGTGGATTTTTCCCTTGAAAATAACAAATTTGTGAAATGTGAAATTCTCTCCTAGAACTGTGGAGTTCACAAATCTATTAGAAAGTATAATTACCAACTTTTACGCAAATTTAAAAATGGATGAGGTCGGGCTAGTAGTCTCAGATGGAGATGGGATTGCAGGTGTTTATGGATTAAACTAGATTCAAGCTAAGAAAATGGTTGAATTTTCTGAAATCTATGACAACATGAGCTTAATTTTCTGTTAGAATAATTTACAAGATCAATATGACGGATCAATGAACAAAAACAATAATACAATTATGAATCTAACTAACATATATCTGGATCCATATCGTACTGGAAAGATTCCACAAGCTTTAGCTTTTCCCTCTTATACAATCTTCTTTCCTAAGCTTTTTCTCTTTGTTAGTCTTGTCTGCTCCCTTCTCTATGTAAATTGTCAAATTGGCAACAACTAATGGGTGTTTCTTCCTTTATATCGATGAGGAGTAGGGACTAATCCTAAAATAAAAAATAAGTGGGACCTTCCCATAATAGGACCCAATTGTAAAGAGGTCCAATGGTCTTTACACTTTAAGGCGGTTAACCAAAGACCTGAATTCCCATTAGGGGATCACTCCTGAATCAGTTTTCGTCCAACCCAGCCTGCCGATCAATACCCAACCATTAATCTGATCCCACACAATGATTGGTACTAGTCCATACATAGAAAAATATTACATTTTCTCATTTGGGTAGTAACATGTCATTGCTTCAATCTTGGATTAGATAATTTGTGACCACATAATAGGAAATGTTGAGAAGTAGCTCACCTTAAAACATTACACCCTTGGACCAAACAACAACACAAACACCCAATCGTAAGCATCATTACATATTAAATCGACATGGGACACTTCGCGTCAAAGTGCATGTACTCTCACCCGCTTTTGGGCTACACACGTGTAAAGTAGTGGTATGAAAATTGCATGTCACTGTAATCAAGCATGTCAAATCCAAATTAGTCTTAACTTCCAACTGAAGTCGCTAGCTACTCCAACACTGGGAGCTCACTGGAATCATTCTTCATGTGGTAAACTACTACTAAAACTACCAAAATAGTTACTTCATATAGAAGCACACTACATCTCTTATCAAGAAGCCGATGAGGACTGGATCCATAAGTCCCTATACACTATCCCAAACTCTCAAACTGAGAAAACTCTACTAGCTCGCATAATAGTGTATCAAATTTTAAACAACCTCTGGCACATAAGGGGGATAACACTACACACTGCCTCTACTATCATTCAAGGTTGATAACAATTACATGTATAAATCACAGAAATAATATGGCCAAAAAGCATCAAGCAACAATAATATTAAAGATTTAACAAACACTGTTTGTATCAAGTACTCCCACTAATAACATACATCAAAGGATCTAACTAATCCTATAGGAGTCAAATGCTCTTTAATAAAAAAAAAATATTTTTAGAATCAATCATTTGTTAATGAATTTGTCATCACACAAAAGTGGGAAAATTATATTACCCCCACTAATCTTGAGTATATACTCTGATCGATAATATTATCCTTTGAAAAAAACGAAAAAAATGACAAGTCCATTGAATGTCAAAATTTCACTATCTGGAAGCTTATTAAAAGTAATTTGATTAATTTAAAATATTCATCTGACCCCTTAGAATTATCAATAGAATGTCCACTAATGGTCCTAGGTCCTATGGGTTATAAGTCCACCACACTTCCGTTGTGGATCCCTAAACATGTACGTGTCTTTCGAGTTTAATCTCAACCTAGTCAAAAATTATTTGCATCTAAACAAACGTAGCTATGTTTGGATGTTTAGTAATATAAAACTGAATTTGTAAAGGTCATCCAAAACTAGTATACCATAAGACTATCAACAAAGTTAAGAGAAAAGAGTTTCCGTCTGAGTGACGGTATATAAGCAACATTATTCAACTTTAAAAAACTAAATCAATAGATGAAATAAATAATTACTTCAATGTAATCTACTTGAATTCTCTCGTCTTTCCCTACATATGCAACCATTCCATCACTTAGTCTCTTTCTATTTCAAAAGCTCTTTCAATATTTCTTGAAGTTGAGTACACAATGTTGAGGTCTTCTTTTCCTTCATGTTGAAGAAACTGTAACAATCAGCTTTCTTGTGGCCGACCTTCTTGCAGTAATTGCATTATACTTTAAAATTGTTGGACCCTCGTCCCTTTCCTTTTAAATTCTCATGTCTAAGTTTATAAAATTGGCCATTGTTTTCTGAAAATTTCAAATTCCTTTTTAGGACTCTTGCCTTTCTGATGTTTGTATTGAGTATCCTTGTTTGCTTCATCGTTAACCAAGTACACATTATTCTTATTATTTTTCTTTGATTCCTCCTCTTGCACAAGGATGGAAGTCATCTGCTCAATATTCCATTCCAGAATGTTTGCATTATAAAATGTCTTGAGGAAATCAAATTTAGTAGGGAGAGATTCCATAATCTGCCATACAAGGAATGCGTCAAATATTTTCACTTCCATAACAGACAACTTGTTCACATACTTAGTCATTTTCAAAATGTAATTGCGAATTCCACCAACACCATCATACCTTGTGTTTGAAAACATCTTCAAATATGTTCCCCTTTCTGCCTTGTCAAGTTTCTTAAATTTCTTGGCAATCGTTGCCAAAAAATCCTTGGCCTTCTTTGGTTCAATTATACGCTCTCTACTAGACTTATCAATGATGTGCCTTATAACCAAGGTGCACAAACGGTTTGATTCCTCCCACTCTTTTGAGAGAGCCTTGGCTTCAGCATTACTTTCAGCCGTAGGTTTAGGAGGCTCATCAGTTAACAACGATGTCTAAACTCATGATTGCTAGCGACACAGTTAGGGATTCAAGCCACTCCTCATAATTTGTGCCATTGAATGTCTTGATTGACGCAAGGTGGGATACCAAAGCTGGTAAACACAAAAAATTAGTTTACCAAAAAATATGCATAACAAAGCATATATCATAACAATGCCACTAATAAAAATAATAAATATGACCAAGTGAGCAAATGATCAAATTTCTATCAGTCTCGTTCCCATAACAAAATAATAGGAAAACCCAAAAGAACTGGGTGAAAGAAATTTCCACCAGTCTCGTTCCCATAACAAAATAATAGGAAAACCCAAAAGAACTGGGTAAAAGGTCCTACGTCATTGGGGTCACACATGTGGTGGCAATATCGCCCAATACGCAGTGGACTCTTTCTGAGCAAAGCGAAATGCTTGAAACAATACTTCATTGGAAATCCCGTCACCTGTAGTGGCAAGACAAAAACTCCCAATTCCATGAAGCTCAATAACATTACCCTTACTCGATCGAGCGAAACCGATCAAACGAAGACTCACTTGTGGTGGCAAGAGCACGACGTTCGTCAAATGGTCTCTCGAGGGCAATCTATAAACACTACTGGTGGCGATCCCATGCCCCGAGAAACTAGCCGGTTGAACGGAAGCATCGTCACTCTGGTCATAAAATCCCATAAAAAAGATTGCAAACAAGGCCCATGGGTTCAGTCTTGGGTGCAATACAATATTATGGATTATTTCAGCCCATTAAATGGAAACATTTCAAGCCTAAGTCCATGTAAGTGACCCTCTATGATAATCCCATAAATAAAATATCACATGACACATCCCAAAATTACAATCATGGTGGGTAAACAAGTTTATAAATATTGAGAAATCTAGTGTATATGCATTATCACAGTTGTTTATTAATGTTTGGTTCTGTTTATATATAGCAATTTATACACTTTTTAATGCAGAAGTAGGCTATTTACATTTGGTTTTACATCATAGATGAATCCAAACTAAATTCTGTTTCTATTTATATATATCTATATATATATATATATATATATATATAGAAAGCATGAAAATGAGGTAGAAATAGGCATATTTCATATTCTGTTTATATAAATTGCTATCAGAAATAAATAAAAACAGAAACAAACATATTTATACAACTCTATTCACATAAATCAATTCCAAAAATAAACAGAAAGCAAAACGAACCTATTTATGATTCTATTTATAAAAGAATACATTTTAAGAAATAGAAACATAATTAAAAGTGAAACTAACAAAAGAGTTTCACAAAATTGTTTCTCACAAACTGTTTCAAAAAAAAAAAAAAAAAATACAGTCAAAAGTTGACTTGGGTCAATGGTCAAACTTTGACCAGGTACGAATTGACTTGTCGGGTCAACAAAATGGATTTTCAGGTCGAGAAATGGGTCAACCCAACCTGACCAATCATGTCCGGTTTTTCAGACCGTCTTGAACCATTTAATTTGTTTTGAATTAGTTTGGTTCACTATGAACCAATTTGGTTCAAATAAAAAAAAAAAAAACAAAAACAAAAACTTGTAAATAAAGTAAGGGCATGACTTGTATAGTTAGCTTTTTTTTTATTTTGGTGAAATTGTACGGTAAGCTTTTAATGCTTACAATTTCCCAGAAAAAAAAAAAAAACTTATTTTCCCATTGAAAAGTAACCAAACCATATTAAATTATATTCTAATATCTAATTAGAAACAAACAAAAAAACAATTCTTAAAATAAACTTATTTTCCCCATGAAAGAAAAGTAACGGAATCATTATTAAATCAGATTCTAATATCTAATTAGGAAACAAACAAAAAGCTATTCTTAAAATAAATTTATTTCCATTAAAATATTAGAAATCAAAAGGTTGCGGGTTTCATGGCTGCTGCCCTGAGGAAAAGAAAAAACTCAAATTTGTGCAAGAATAACCGAACTATAGGGAGCGTGCATAAAAGCATACAATTTTCAGGTTTTGCCAATTAATCGATCAAACTTTTTTTTTTTTTTTTTTTTAAATTTAAATACCACGAAACCCACGTTAATCTCTCTCAAGTTGAAACAAAAAAAAATCGATCTTCTAATGAAACATAAGAAATTAACATAAATAATGGAAGAAAATGATACTTGTAAACTCAAGATCAAAATTGGATCCATAAATTAAAAAAAAAAAAAAAGAATTGACCAGAAAACAAAAAAAATATTCAAGAAGGCAAACAACAAAAATAATATATATCGTTCAATGATCCAATCATATCTCCACTCTGATGCCAAGTATTAGAATAATTTACAGGATCGATATGACGGATCAATGAACAAAAACAATAATACAATTATAAATCTAACTAACACATACCCTGATCCATATCGTATTGGGAAGATTTCACAAGCTTTTCGTATTGGGAAGATTCCACAAGTTTTAACTTTTCCCTCTTGTACAATCTTCTTTCTTGAGCTTTCTTTCCTTGTTAGTCTTGTCTGCTCCTCTTTCTATGTAAATTGTCAAATTGGGAACAACTAATGGATGCTGCTTCCTTCATATAGATGAGGAGTAAGGATTAACCCTAAAATATAATACAAGTGGGACCTTCCCATAATAGGACCCAATTGTAAAGAGGTCCATTGATCTTTACACTTTAAGGTGGTTAATCGAAGGTCTGAGTTTTCATTAGGGGATCACTCCTGAATCGGTCTTCGTTTAACCCAACCTATCGATCAACACCCAACCATTAATCCGACTCCATACAATGACTAGTACTAACCCATACATAAAAAAACATTGCATTTTCTCCTCGAAGGCATGATTGATAAAATTGAAGACCACCTAAGGAGTTTTTTTATTTTTTTAGTGAAAGATCACCTGAGGAGTTTAATGGGTCAAGAAACTTAACTGGTAGCAATTCAGAATGGAATATATATATATATATATATATATATATATCTCAAACCATTAGATTTAGATTGGCCAGACTCTCTACATGGAATAAATAGCAAGGCATGGAGTCATGCATCCAAGAGTGTTGTTAAGGAGTTTTTGCTGACCTAAGTTGTTAATTGAACTAGGTTGGACTGGGTCTTGATCTGGTTCATTTGTGAGTCACCCTGAGATAATCATAGACAGACTTGGGTTAGGAACCCTAGCTAACCAGATGTCTATAAATAAGAGGGTTTGGCTACAATTTATAGTAAGGTTTTTTATCTAATCTCAAGAGATCTCTCTCTTTCCCTATTCTTTTCTGTCTCTCCAAATTGTGAGTATGTCTAAGGATCTCTATTGAAAATCTTAGGCATCGTTTGACAATATTTCATTTCTGCCATTTCTGTTTTTTCTTGTTCCCAGAAACGGAGAAATAACCTAAAAAGTGTTTGATAAAGTTGTTCTATTTCACCCGTTTCTAGAAACATAAATCAAAATTTATGCATATTTACAATTCTAGAAATAACTTTGACGAAACAAGTCCAACTTGTTTCTTAGTTTCTAGAAATGAATTTAAGAGAAAAAAAAATGCTGTTGTGCCCGATAAATCTCTCAACTATTTAAACCTAAAAAGAGACAACCAAAGCCTCTTTCCCTTTTGGGCATCCGATGATACTATTGGGTTTTTTAGGGGCATTATGTTTACAAAAAAAGTTTCAAGAAACAGGTTTATCAAACACCAAAAAAATCCATTTTTGTTTTCACAAACGTAAAAAGCCGTTTCTACTATTTCTAGACACAGAAACAACAGAAATGCTATCAAACAATGCCTTAATTCAGGAATTTTGTGTACTAATGAAACCTAAACATTGTTTCAAAATAAGTTGATTACATCCAATGAAGAAATTTCTCTTTTGATCTCATCTTCCCAAGTAATCTTAATTCAAGAATTTAACAAGTGGGCTTCAAATTGTGAGTTACTATTCCCATCACCCTGATGTCAAGGGGTTCAGCAATCAGCATGGAAATTGATACGGATGAGTATGGATCGGATAGGTTTGCCCCCGATTTTCTCAAAAACAAAATTAGATTTTTAATTATTTTACCCTTGGTTCAATCGTTCCATTGATACAGTAATAATAAGATAGCGATATCAATACGAATCATTTGTCTCGAACAATCCAATAACGATATCTCAAATCATGATTATAATCCCCCGAATTTGTAATTGGTAGAAACAAACAAAAGCTCTCAATCAGCAGATTCTGATTATCTATTACTTATTATTATTTTTAATTTAAATTCCACCTACACCCACATTAAGTGCCGCTAAGTTAGTGGTTGAATAAGATTTAGCTTAAGGTTTCAAATCATTGATGGAAGAAGCTAAGGAAACCCTCCCACATGTTTATGTTGACCAATCATCAGAGTGGGCTCTCAATGTTTCTGTCAGTTAGGTTTCCATAGATGATTTGGACCCGCCATTTAAGCATCATTATTTGTGTAGGTTCTTATGAAGTTCGGTGGATTGATGCTATATATAGGTGAATCAGCTCTGCAAGTCAGATTTGAAAATGGGAGTGTTTCCTGTGGGGGAGTGTGACCTTTGCGCACAAGGGAGTCAATGGAAGAACACATAAAAGCATCATATATGGGGTCATTATTGCATTTCATCAGTGTGGGTGATCATTCCCCCCCCCCTCTCACCCGCACCCCCACCCCCACCCCCACCCCCACCCCCACCCCCACCTCCACCCCCATGTGTCTGGTCACAGCCCCTACATTCCCTCATAGAAACCATTTTCCATTTGAAAATATATATAAGGCAGGAAATTTCTCAACCATGTGTAAAGGAAAAATATACATATCTAAGATCATTCTTACTTTGCTCCATTTAGACAAACTAACTCATCAATAAGTTTGGGTATGACAATTTTAATACTTGTTAAAAATTAAGCACAATAAAAAGCTTACAATAATGATACAGTACATGTTTAAATTAGGTTCCTCTAAAAGATGAAATACGGACATATACATCTCACTCTTTATTTTCGTGAATCATAGAGATCAGACATGTAGTTGGAATATCAACTGAAAAAGCTCAACATAATTTATGCATCACACATGTAGTTGGGATTTCAGGCCAAGAGTTGTTAGAAGAGCATCTTGTGAACATTAAAATCAATCTTAAAGTAAGATAACGGTTGCATAAGAAGAGTGTTCTACACAATCGCACAAGAGATTAGATCCCAAATGGAATCCCCATCCAGAACCTGGATCCTCTCCTGGACCATGAACTCTTGCAACAATCTCACACCATCCATTGGGTGTGGGTCCTCACACCCAGAGGTGGCCCCCACCCCTTGAATGACATATTGAACTGGCTTTCTCTGTACTGTATCACCAATTCAGTATGGGCCAACTATTGGTATCTATGTCGTCATTATCAATATGGATTGACAGATACTAATAGGAACTTGGGTAGAACTCATCCTATATAAGGCTACTCATTTTAGATGTGGTATTATTACTTAATTTCACCTTTCCTATGGAACCCCAAAATGAACTATCGAGATCTTTCTATCTCCCCCTCCACACGAGAGAAACCGAGATCTTCTCTGATTTCAACCTTGGAAACACACCTAGTACTCACGCCCTAGTGTTTTTCCAGAATCTTGGTCCTATCACACTCTAGCCCTGCCACAACATTGGCTCTAGTACCATTTATTAAAGACTTGGGTAGAATTCATCCTTAAAAGCCAACCGTTAAGAAAATGGCACCTAAGTACCTATAAATCTCCCAATCGGGGCTATTCACTTTCAAATATAGAATTATTACTTTCATCTTTCACGTGAAACCCCCACAAGTACGGCCAATTCAACACCGATTCCTAAAACCCTAGTGACAAACGAGCAGCAATATAAGCATATACTACATTGTAATATCAACTATATATGTCTTACCAAAAAAAAACGAAATATCAACTATATGACTTGTTTTATGTTAGGATAAAGAACTTGGCAAATTTCCATTTCCGTCATTCAAACTTGCACTAGTGAATACTATTCAAACATAAAATTTTGGGAAAAGTCTAGCCATGTCGTCTGGCTGTCAAAACTTGGTCACTATCTCTTCCTCACTCCATGGAAAAGATGCCCATGCCCATGCCCATGCCCATGCCCATGCCCAGCAGCCCATGTGTGCCCTCCTGCAAGAATTTTTTTTTTCATAAGTTCCTGCAAATGACTTGATTACTAATTTTTCTTCTTCCTTAAAATAATAATAATAATAATAATAATAATAATAATAATAATAATAATAATAAATAAATAGGGTTGAGGTTTCCTGGTCGGTCACCCTAGATGGGAATCTTTTGAGGGGTACTTCCTGGACCGTTGGATCTAAATTTCAGTATGATGAAGTGTTGATTTGGAATAAGTGGTATTTATACTTTTAAGAAACCTCTTTTTGGTAGAAGAGTTTAAGAAACAAGATACATATTGGTATTTGATAGAGAAACGAAAGAGGGAAGGAAGAGTTTGCAACTGCAACACTCCACCCACCGATCTTGCCGAAGAACGATCAAGCATCAAACTTCCCTTTGCTTGGACAGGTAATTTTTATTTGCAGCTTCATTTTTTTCCCTGTTGATTATAAAGATTCATTGCTTGAAAAGTCTGAGAGAGGGAGAGAGACGGTTTTTTATCTGTGACGACTTGGGGATCTTGCGGTAGCTGATAATTATGAACAAAAGGAGGAGGAGAAACATGGAGGATTGCTGAGGTTCAGAGTTGGGAGTGGGAGTCGTTATGGAGGTTCTAAGTTTAGAAGGGGCCGGTTGCTTGTCGATGGAAGAAGGAGCACTAATGGTGGTCTAATGTGGGTAAAGAAGGGAGAGATCTCCGATGGCAATGGGATTCTCATTCAAGAAGCTAAAGCTAAAACCAATCGTGGTTCGAATTCATGCTCGACACCTTGTTCCTCTCGGGCTTTCGATTTAGCTTGATCTGTGAGAAAGAGGGAAAGGCAAATGCTCCATGTTCCATCCATGGCATTTGGCATTTGAACTGGTTGGTTGTCATTTCCTTCGTCATGATTAGGAAAGAATGGAGGAGGAGCGAAGAAGAAAGTTGCTAAATCAAGGGTAGGGTAGGGTTTCCAACTTGGTGTATTGGAACATGCCCAATTTTTTCTCCTTCATGGTTTGATTTGGTTGATTTCGTTTCTTTATTGGTGGCTTTGTTTCAATTTCTATGCTCTTCGATGAGCCAAAAGTACGAGTATGCAAACAGATCAAGAGATGCATCTCGTCCTTTCCCGAGTTCAAAAACAATTCTAATGCTTCTGTAGATTGGATCGATTCTGAGCCTTTCTTTTCCTCCTAAGCTGTTTAGCATCTATGACTTTTCTAGCCCTACAATTCAACCTTCCATAAATATTCTTGTGTTTCCTAACTTCTATCGAATTTTTCATTTGATAGAGAGATTTAAGTTTGAAGTTTAATAGTCCCATTTTTTAATCCTAAAATTTGGCAGTGTGGTGTGTGACATGCACCCATATCATTTGGGACACGTCAAATGGGCAATGCTTACCATTCCATTATTTACACAAACTTTTTGATGACTTATCAGCTGCCTTGCTTGAGAGTATTTTTTGGTATTGGATGTGTATTGTAAGGTTTGGAAATGCTCCTTCCTTATCTGTTCTTAATGCTCCAAATTAATTCAACACGTCCAGGTCTGTATTGTAATGATGTTTCTGTGATTAGAATGGGGTTTCCTAAATAATTTCATGGTTGTATATTGTATGGCCTCTTCTATGTAAGTTTGTAGGGCTTAATATGGGAGAAATGGATCCGAAGTTGTTTACGGCTTGGTCCTTAGTAACAGCACACATCATTAACTTTAGCTACCTTGTAATCGTGATTAGTTCTTCTCCTATGTCATTGATGATTTTAAACACTAAGTTATCATGAGGTTTTCTCAATTCGATCATCCATGTCGGAACCGTCTTGATTGCTATTTTGGTCCTGCTCCTGCTTCTGCTTTAGATTCCCCAATTTGGCCAAGGAATTCTTTGCTTTCTTTTAGTAATTGAGATGAAATAACTGCCATTGTTGTGGCTTGCATTGCTAACCTGTTCCACTTGCCAAACACTGTCCACCTAGGATGTGGGTTCAACCACTTCTCTGACTAACATCATTTGCATCTTTATTACAAATTCTGATTTGACCTAGGTGAATGGAATTCCATTTCTTTGACTGCTACCATGCCCAACTCGTGTTCAATATAGATGACCCAATAGTTAGTCAACCTATTGAGTGGACTTTTGAACTAAAGGTATGTCAATGTGGCTTCAATAGCCATGCAGTGAACAGAACAATATATAGTGGCTACAATGAACCAGAAAAATGTCTCATATCTGCAAAACTTGTCCCAGATCAAGCTGAAGAGTGGCCTCATGTCTTGAGCTATTGTCTTCCGATTACCTAAGAGGTTTGTTGCAGATGGTACTTGTACATCTACTTTCCCAGACTGACTTCCTTTGTTTCTCGCTTCCGATACATCTGCTTTCAGGTGCTCAATATTCCAACCAAGATTAACTAGGGTACTCTTGAAATCATCACCCCTGTTGAGCATATCAAGAAGGGTGACAAGGTGGGATCTTCTGAGGCTGCTTTGCTTGCAAAAATTGGAATCATGCCTTTTTCTTATGGTCTTGTTGTATTGTCTGTGTATGACAATGGCTCAATCTTCAGACCAGAGGTCCATGATCTCACAGAGGATAACTTGATGGATAAATTTGCACTTGGTGTATCCATGATCACCTCTCGTCATTGGCAATCACATACCCCACTCGTGCTGCACCCGTATGTTTATCAATGGGTACAAGAATGTTTTGGTTGTTGCACTTGCAACTGACTACTCCTTTATTCCAACATTATGTGGAGCCACATCTTTTATTTTATGTATATGAACCTTTTTCATTGTTATTTATGTGAGAAAGTTACTATGAAAAATTTTCAGCCTCGAATTTATCTTTTTATTGTCGTTTCAGGTCCAAAACCTTCATACTATAAAAAGACAATAAGTAGAAAGGATGATTAAGGCTTATTCCTATTAAAATGCCTTGGAAGAGAAGCCTGATCAAGCCAGCCAATGTGGCCAGCTATTAGTTGGGATATGGACAACAAATTTCTAAAATCTTTACTTACTACTCTTCCATGGAAACAAGGCCTTAAAACTGGCACTTTTAAGTAAAACTTTATCCACCATTATTGCACCACTCCCCACCCCCTTATAGAAGAAGAAAGAAAGGTGGCCTCTGTGAAACCTAATTGCATTTTCCACCACTGGTGCATCCTCTACCATAGTTCCCCAAATATGCATGGTTGTTAACTTATCCATCTTGTTTGGTTGGTTTCATATTAATAATGAAGTTTATATATACTTCTGTAAACATTTTTCCTTTTCGTTAATCCTTGTGACCGTGGTTTAATCATATAATTATTTGTAGCTAACATGGAATTTGAGGCTTTGAAATCCTATGCAGGAAGTTTCATTATCAACTAATCCTCATGCAGTGGAATCTTCTATAGTAAATGAGGTAATTTACTTCCCTTTTTTCTTTTTGGGTGTGATTATCTTCTATTTAAGATTCAAAAACCTGCTAAGCATATCTTAAATATACAAGCAATAGTTTGGGCATCCAAATTTACCATCTTTTTGCTCCTAAAATTCTTTTACAGAATGATCAGAGTTTTCCTAAGTGTAGCATTGGATCTGAATGGAATGCAAAAGCATTGGTTGTAGCAGGAGGTAAGAACCATGTTAGTGCTTGAAGTTGAATGATAGTATATAATACATGGTCTTATAAAATTTGTTTCCTATAATTCGTCTTTTTATATGCCAATTGTACAATTGCAGTATGTAAAACAGAGAAGGATAACAAGAGTGTTGATGAAGTTAGCTCTAGAAGTGAGGATAACACAACAATTTTGGTTGTACCACAAGAAGGTGGGTAGCATGGGATCCTTAAGTTTTCGAAGAGATGGGGTTCCTTAAGTTGATCTACAACATATCATGTGGTTTCCTAAGATTAATATTTCTTACTTCCAATGACATTCTTTCCTCTATTTTTCAAAAAATAAT
>JAJSZK010000183.1:0-18405 GCA_022985045.1 Macadamia tetraphylla | reverse complement strand
GCTTTTGTAACTTATGTGCCGCCTCTACTTCTTGCAACATATTGCCTAGCTCTGGAAGCTCTACAGAAATTTTATTCATATTATAATTACAAATAAAATATCTATAGATTTTCTGAGAAAGTGAGTAGAGTATGACATCAGTTTTATAGTTCAGCTTAAAGGATGTCCCGAGGGCTTCTAGTTCTTGAAATAAATTCTGTAATTTCATCACATAGTCGATAACTGAAATTCTTAAGTCATCTTAGTACTATGGAGGAGAGTGACAAGCTGATGATGTGCATGTCTATTTTACTTACCATACAGCTTCTTCAACTCGTCCAATATGTCTTTTGCAAAACTTAGATCCTTTACAAAATCCTTAATGGTCTTGTCTATTGAATTCAAAACAAGGAGCTTGGCCTTAGAATTATTTTATCAAAACAACTCATAGGCAACTTTCTCCTTGCCGTCCATAGTGTCAAGGAATAAAGGTTCTTCATCTTCTATGACAGAAATTAGACCTTCTGCAGTTAGGAGCAATTTAATGTTCCTCCTCCAGTCAACATAGTTGGGTCTAGTCAGGATATGGTCTTTAATAAGGGTAGCATAATTCATTTGGCTTGACATATTGAATGTCCACATGATGTATAAGGAAAAATTAGCATGATTAATATCGTTGAAAAAGAAGGGGCAAGTCTTAAAACAACGATTACCCACACTTAGCTATAAGGTGTGATTGAAACAACTCAATCCTTTTGAACATAACTTAACCTATTGGAGTTCATCATATATATGTTGGTTGAGTGGACTATTCTGTCCGTTTCGAAGATTTCCAATACTTTTTGGCCACTTGAGTGTCATGTCCATTCCTATTGGCTACTATACACTCAAGTCAAGTGTATACCCTTTGTTTTGGAGTGAATCATAGCATCATGGGCTAGTGTCTACTATCGTAGTACATCTCCCATTGGCCATATTCTTTACCTATCACATATGAGATCAAGGAAGACTATCTCAGAGAACTACTCAAGCATTATTCTATCAGTATCGGTAAAAGTAGATCAATGTGACCTCTACATTTACCAACTAAGGGATGCCATGGATGTAACGTTCTGACCCATTAACCTTGCACAATATTATCCTCTTTGGCCCATGGGCCTTCAGGCTTTAAAACACGTTGTGCCATGCTAAGGAAGCTAGAGATTATTAACTAGTCCAGGAATCTCTCCCTAGGCGATGTGGGACTAAAGTTTACACACCCTCAATGATCTCTCAAACCCCCTGGTACTAGTCGTATTTTTGGTGGGGACACCTCACTGATTTCCTAGGCGGGTCTGGTACTTACCGTATTCTTGGGTCGTTACACTTCTTCCCTTTCGACACAGCATCCCTATTGTGGCCCCACATGCTGTCGGGGACCACTCTGATATCATTTGTAACGCCCCGACCCCATTAATCTTGAACAATATTGTCCTCTTTGGCCCATAGGCCTCAAGACTTTAAAACGCATTATGCCATGTTAAGGAATCTGGAGGCTATTAAATAGTTCAGGAATCTCTCCGTAGGCGATGTGGGACTAAAGTTTACACACCCTCATCAATCTCTCAAACTCCCTAGTACTAGCCGTAGTCTTGGTGGGGACACCTTACCAATCTCCCAAGCGGGTCTGGTACTTGCCGTATTCTTGAGTCATTATAATAAAAATTCCACCAGTTAGGGTTTTTCATATCACACTTGTTTTTAAGTTAAAGGAAACGGGAACAGTCATCTCTTCTAAAAATACAATAGGGTGATAATATCACCATACATCACATGTAACAAGGAATTATAAAACAATCATACAAAGCCTTAGTGGTTAAGGGATAGCATCTGGAATCGATTGACTATGGCATCATATGCAAGTCAATTTGATTTCAAGATGGGTGGGAGTAACATAGCCTCTTTAATTACTTTCACACAGCATAATTATGTGATAATGCAATGCAAATAATTATAACCAAGATAACTTTACATTAAAATAAAACAAAAAACTTGCTTCTCCATCTCCTCTGACTTCATTTAAGCAATCTCCTCCTCCAGTCTTTTCACGATCAAATAAAATGCCTAATTCTATTACATTCCTTTAAAATAAAGAAATCTTGGGAAGCCAACCCACCATTTGGGTTACCCAAGTGGAGTATATGTTTTTATAAAAAAGAAAAGGGGGGAGAGAGACAGGGAGAGAGAAATAAAATACAACCACCACATAAATGCATGTCATGTTATCCAAATAACCATCATCATTGTCCATTTTAAATCACATAACCACTAATAATATCCATTACACATATTATGTATTTGATTCTTTCAATTTCATTCCAATAATGTGAAAAAATAACAATTATAAAAACCACATAAAATTTTCTAACATTTATAAAAACCCATGTTATCATGTCATGAAAATATCATGTGTGCATCTTATCTCATATACATGCACACATAACCTTAATATTAAACCATATTTAATGTAAAATAGGTACTTAGGTACTATTGTCCATATGACGAATATAGTTCACACCATAATGGGCCCTTAAAATGAAAGAAAACAACTAGCCCATATTATAGAAGCCCACATAGGTTTAAATAAACACTTAAGCCCATACAAGTTTTAAAGAAAATAGCACTTAAATAAAACGAGCATTTATGTAATTTCTGGATAGGGTTTCACAAACCCTACTTCTTCTTTTTTTTTCTTTTCTTTCTTTTTTGTAGTATGTGCAATTTCTTTTTTTTTTTTTGTGAACAAAAACAGAATTCACTGTTCATGTGAAGAGTGTTTACTATTCAAAAATCATTTTTTTTTAATTTAAAACAAAAAATTCCAAAAAAAATTTTTTTAATTATTCTATGAACTGTACACTACTGTTCATGGAATAATGAACAAATATTTCTTTTTTTTTTTGTTTGTAAGTTTTTTTTTTAATTGAAAACAAAATTAATGGATCAAATACACAATATCATGAAATTAAACAAAATATCTCCCCATCAGTAGGAAGGCTCTGATACCACTGAAGGTGAGGAAATTATTTGGATCGTCCCACGATAGGGTCAGACATTCAATCAACCATTAATGGAGGAGTTTAGATCACTACCTGAAACTCCACAAGTGTAGAGCCTCCACGCGATCTTAGCCCTTTTGCAGTGAGTCATTCCCACACGTATAGCTTTGCGTTCCCTTTGAGTCGAACCTCCTCCTCAATAGTCAGGGTTTTCACAAAATCCTAATTTTCACTCAATTACTAGTATAGGGATTTAGTGTATCCGAGAGAGAGAGAGATGAGCACGACTATATAAAAAATAAGAGAATTAGAATCCTATATTGCTTTAGTTTTTAGAGTCCATTTATAACTCCAACCAAAATTCCTATTAGTTAGAGTTGTAGATAAACCCAACTTTGACATAGAGATTTCGTACTTGGAGTCGAACACTCACAAAACCAATCTTACCATTATTGATAAGATATTAAATAATAAGCAATATAATAATTCTTTTTTCCTAACAAGAGAGATAGCTTGCACTGCACTAGCAGTCCTAAACGGTTCCCAATGGATATTATCACTGGAGTGACCCAACCCACTACTCTCCTTACCCATTTCACCAGCTTGATAACCACAGTTTAATGAGTGGCGAGCAATGGGCGAGCTTCCTTGGTGTAATTCCCTAAAACCGTTTATTGCTCCTCAAATATAGGGAGCACAATCTCTAGGCTACACTGTGTAAAGGATTTGAATTTAAATCCTCAGCCACTTGTCCTACCATAATAGGAGCGTTTGGAAAGGAAGGAGATTGACTTTGAGAAGGAAAGTGGGAATTTTCCAGATTTGGCGCACTGCCATCTTCAGCCACTACCACATTGTTGGAATCTCCAGCATCGCCACAGTTGTCATCAACATACACAGCGCCTGGAACATCCTACTTGTGGCACATTCCCTCCTTTTCATGATTTGCAACTCGATTCTGCATTCAAAGACCACATGACCTGACCTCTTGCAGCAGCTACAACGGTTTAGGGCATCTTCATAAATGATTGATTGCCTGAACCAGAATAAATCTCCTGAATTAGCTTGCTTCCTCTCAACCTGAATCTGTTCAATTCTCTTACCATAGATTTCCATCTCCACTAAGACTCTTGCAAAATTCCCCATAAATGATGCACGAGTCTTCTTATCCAGGGCAATCGGTCTACCCACTGCCTTAGCCATGGTTAATTACACCTTCTCATGCCAATATTCCAAAGGCAGGTCTGGAAAACAAATCCATACCAGCTTCCTTGCAATATACTTCTCATGAACAGTGAATTCCGGTCTCCACCTCTGGAACCGGATGATTTGGTCTGAAACCTTGATCAAGTTTCTCTTCTAGGTTGTAGCCATGTCGCTCTCAAGCTCGAACTGCAGCAAAAGGTATCCCTTCCCCATTGGGGCAAGGTTAACCCTTCCTTTCAAATTCCAGTCCTCCTTCGAGTGTTTTCTGATCTCATCTAAGGAGAGGAACTTAACATCCTCCCTATAAGTGCAAAATGGAAGGTCTCTAACCATTCCTCCTATGCATCTTGGGGGATCATAATCTTCATCAGAGACCCACATGAATAGGCTCTGGCATAGTATCAACATCTGAGAGGATTCGTCCCACAACCCTCGCATAGGAAAGAAATGGAGGAGCTCTCGAGCAGTCCAAGGGTGGAGGATTCTGGCCAGCATCTGGTGGAATTGAGTCCAGAGTTCCAACCCCAACACTATGCACACGTCCCTCCATCTACTCCTCTCCTATCAAAGGGGATCCCCTTAGCAGTGATTTTTCAACAATCGTCTAGGCATTGTCAAGAAGCCTTTAGCATCTCCGAAGAAAAGAGACTTCCACCAATCTTGATTACAATAATATTTTTATTTAATAAAAATTTATTTTATTGACATTTTGACACCTTTTTAAGTGCCAACCTTACCTTCTATCGTTTTGGTATAGCACTAATTTACAACGCCACCCCCTGGAGAATGCCAATATTAGAGGGACACCCCCTCTCTTTCACCAAATTGGACTCGGACCCCCTACCGTCAGTCAACGTTACATGATGCTTTGAAATGATGTTTTTGCCCTTATGAGTAAAAACTGATAAATTAGACATTTTTCATTATCCCAAAAATACCCCTCCTTACCCTTTTATCTCTCCTTCTCTCCTTCTCTCTTTCTCTCCTTCTCTCCTCTTCTCCCTACCTACTACCAAGGGTTCAAACGAGTTCCAGCAGAGATAGAGAGGGCAGTCGCTGGAAAATACTTCTCCTTTTGTCGCCGGCGAGTAGTGCTTCCCATCCAGTTTCTGTCGCAGGTGAGAAGATATGTTTGTTTGTTTTTGTTTTTGTTTTTTTTTTTTTCTCTTCTCTATTTTCCCCATTTTGATCTCTAGTTCTCTATTGGGAATTTGTGTGCTCAACGAGACGCCGAAGATAGACCCACGAACCTGCATATGCTCTGCCTAGAAACAACAGCAGAGAAGCAACAAGCACCTCTGAGAAGAAAAGTTTCAAGGCCCTTCCCAGTAAAGAGATTACTATTGTTCACTAATAAAAAAATTCCATTATTCTACTATCAGTGCGATGAAAAACACTAATCATAACAAACAACGAACACAAAATTGTAAGTTTTGGACATGACTTACACAAGGTGTTTTGACCATTCATTAAGCTCAATGTGATAGGTAATACCAGGTGAAAATGAGATATCACCCAATATATTACAATATGAATATATATCAAATTGAGTGAAAGCCCCTAACTAATTATGACTTGTGTTTGTATGTGTGTTGCAGTTCATTATGTTCAGGTTGACAAAAACTGAGACCAAGTTAAAATCAGGAAATCCCTCGGTACCCTATTGAATACAGTGTCAAACAGAAATGAAAATCAAGAAAAAGAAATCTGCCCACATGTCCATTCCACATCAAGAACAAAATCAAAAAAACTTGTCCAGCCTTGTCCATTCCACATATAAATGAAAATCAAAAAACCTTTCCAACATGTTCATTCCACATCCAAAATGAAAATAAAAAAACCTATACACATGTCCATTCCACATACTTGACAAAAATCAAAAGGCACAATACACATCAATTACACATATCGAAAACTGTCCGTCTAGTAATGATAATTTCCTAAAATCAAAAGGCCTATATACACATCATTTCCCCCAAAAAACCCCCTTTGTCCAAACTCAATTCTTGTTTGGCTTCGGCATTGCCTCCTTTTCACGTCTTCTTGCCCGAGCTGCTGTCGCTTTCGCTCTTTTCCTTGCTTGAACACTATCATTCAATGCAGTTGATGCATTATGTGATCTTGTCCACTGAGAGACATTGACTTCAGCTTCACTAGCCCCCACATTTCGACTCTCCTACACAAGCATTTAGAACAATCCAAGTATAGTTGAGTAATTATGGAAGTATAACATATGTCTAAAATTTAGTAGAATTGATTACAATATCATAGGATGATAACTGAATGGTCTTTGGAGAATGAATCATGGTTACCTTCACAGTACTACTTTTCCTTGCCCTTTTCCTCCTAATTTGACCCCCTTTACATGTTCTCCTGTTATGACCCTGAAGCCCACACTTGTCACATCTTCTGATGTAGACTTCTTTCTGTACTCACTTCTGTTGGTTCACCATCCTCCTTTTTCTAACTTTTTGGGTGCCTGGTGCCTTCTCGAGGTGGAGGCTCCACCACTCCCATACTACTTGTTTCTTCCAACTCGATATGTCAAGAAGTGGGTGTATCATGTTCTCATAGGCTTGTAGATATTTCCTAGAAAATAAAAACTATCACAGAATCGATAGGTTTTCCTCTTAAATGTTGACAAAGTGCATGTCTACATGGCAGCCGGTAGCCTCCATACTTGACACCCACATTTTCGAGTATTCAAGTTCACCACAAATCTTGATGTGCCATCGTTCACCTCAAATTCATTATATCCTGCTGATAGGGCCACACAAGATCTTGATTGCTGGTGGATCACATCCATTCTCTTCTTAATCTTTGGTGTCAAAGTCCCCTTGTAAGAACAAGCTTGCTCAAACCTCTTATGTAATTTATCCATCAAACTTATCCGCACTTGATCAATCAAATATAGGATGGGTTTGTCTCTATACGGGCCTACCAAGTTATTGAAGGACTCTGTCATGTTGTTGGTTATGTGATCACTTTTTGTTTGGTGATTAAATGCCCATCTTGACCATGAACTAGGCTGGTTTTCCATCAGAAAATCATATGCTTTTTGATTTATACTCTTGATCTCAGCCATTGCCTTTGTCCACTCAATTTCTCTGTAAGCCCTTGATGCAGTCCAAAATAAAGCTTTTAGCTTCTCACCTTTATAATCTTTCCTGAAATTTGCATACAAATGCCTACTGCAATGCCTTGTATGTGATTCAGGGAAAACCTCCTTAATTGCATCAGTTAACCCCTACACACCCAATAAAAATGAAAAAAAAAAAACAATATCAGAAATCAGCAATTGATATAAAAAAAAGAAGTAAAAACATTTAAAGAGAAATTGATAAGAAGGCACCTTTTGCTTATCTGACATGAAAGTTAAATACCCCATGTCATCTGATGTAGAATACAATGCAGTATACAGATTCTGAAGGAACCACAACCAACTGTCTTTGCACTCAGATTCAACAACAGCATAGGCAAGTGGAAATAATCCATTGTTCCCGTCAACAGAAATAGCTGCCAATAGTGTCCCTCCAAACTTTCCCTTCAGATGGCATCCATCCAACCCAATAAATGGCCTACAACCATTAAGAAACCCTCTTTTGCTTGCTTCATAACAAACAAAACACCTTTTAAACACTGGATTGTCGGCCATGTTAGTTCTTGAAATGAATTGAAGATTAAACATTGAACCTGGATTGGTTTGCCTAACCATCTCTCCATACCTTGGAAGCTTGGAATACGACTTGGCATGGCTACCCTCATTTACTTCTTTTGCAAGAAGACGTGCCCTCCAAATCTGACTGTAACTTGGTTGAATCTTATAATCCTTCCATAACATGGCTCTAATACTATTAGTAGACAACTCAGGATCTGCTTTGAGTTGTGGACCAAGTTTGTTAGCAATCCATCTTGATGTTGCATCCGGGTTTTTGTCTTTTCTTTGAGAACAAGTATGCTGAGGATTAAAAGACTTTATCATAAAAGTGATTTTATCTTCAGTCGGTGATGCATGAATTCTCCACTGACAACCATCATCAGCACAAATAACAGTTACCCTTGTCCTCTCATTTTTTATTCTCTGAAGATGAAAACCCTCTTGGATTGCATAATCTTTCAATTCTCTCCTAAAATGGTCCACATCATCAAATATCATACCATCCTCTAGTTGGACTTTTCCTTCAACATCAAAAACACTTCTTGCCCTACGGACTTGTGGTGCATGGAACTCATCGGAGTCATAATCTGATAAGTCATCAGTTCCAATAGATGCTTCATCACCTTCAGAGCCATCCCCATCTTCAAAGTGCACCTCAGAGCCATCCCCATCTTCAAAGTGCACCTCTTCTTCACTTCCACTTTTACTAATATCTTTAAAGCCATCATCACTTTTCATTTTCCAGTCTTCATCTTCCGAGTCAGACATAACATACTCACATCCACCTGAGTATGTATTAGTCACATCATTTGCCTCATCTATCACCTCTACCACATCTACAATAGATTTTCCTTTCTCACTATGACTTGAAATTATCCGGGATTGTACCACTACCATCTTCGCTTGATCTCATGTTGGATGCACGTTCGCTATAGAAATACCGAGCAACAAGCACTCGGAGTATCGGTTTTGGTACTCTAGATGTACCACTTTCATAATGAACAAATGATCCAATTCCAATGCTAGGAGGCTGCACTTCATTCCTCTCTTCGCTTGGAAGATCTCTACCAACAACTTTGAATGGATAGTCATTAATGGTATGACCACCAAAACCATTGTCAAACCGCTTCACATTTGACACATACACCATAAGAACCCTCAACTCTTCAAAATAGACAACACTTGCATGAGTGTGTCATCGTTCCATATATCAATCATAACCCTACTATCGCAGCATAGCTTGACAAGTGAACTTGATAGACCTCCCATCCGGAATATGTGACAACACCGCATCAGATGTCGCATAGTAACTCAAAATAATGAACTTCTCTCTATCAACAATCTTGTGCTCAACCTTCCCATCGTAATGGTAATACAATTTTAAGGATCCATTCTACAAATGATAACAATGCAATTAGTAAAATTCATAATATTTCTCACACTCTCTTATAATAAACATGAAAATCATAGCAAAATATAGCAAAGCAGTTTTACCAAATGTAAGAACCACCATATTTGTCTTATTCAAAAATAGTTCACATTGAATTTTTTACCAAGAAAACTAATAGTAAAAGTTGTCTCTGAAACACAAGCATATGTTAACATGGAATTTCTTTTTTTATTTTTCAAAAAGAAAATAAAGTTTAAAGTGATGGGTTGTACCATACAAGAATGATTTATTAGTAGAAGTATAGATAGGAACCATTCCACATTCAAAAGGCCACTACAACATGGAGATAGTAATATTAACAGATGTAAAGAGACCCATAAAGCATAAAGCACAAGGAACCATTGTTTTGGAAACAGTAACATATTAGGAAAATAAGGAGCAGAGCCCAATAATGCCTCAGAAACCATTTACAAGAGGCATAGTTTAGTACATCTATGGGACCCTTAAAGCACAACCAAAACACATTTCAATTTTAGCCAAGCTATGGTGCAAGACAAGAATAAGAATGATTTATTAGAATAGGAAAAGAAGAGGGGACCAAATGCTTAAAAAAGCCACAAGAAGTGATGGTACTGTCGGAACCAATAAGGCAGATACATATCATTTTCAATGGCTTAAAAAGGGAAAATTCTGTTCTGAAGCAGCTTGTGGACAAGAAACTAATGTATAATCATCCATGGTTGAAATCTACAGGTATAATCTGACAAAATGGTCTCAATCGTTCGATAGCTATTTGATGAGCAATTCGTGCATGTATTAATCATTATACAAGGTTATTCATATACAAAAGGATATCAAAACATTTCTCAATCATATATACCCAGTAATGAGAATAGAATTCAGATACAGAGTGAAGAGAGCCAGCAGAAGTAGCTGTTCCTATCAATCGATTTGGGGATGATCAATAAAAGGGTAAAATTTCAGAGATACCTGTAGTCGCTGGAGGGGGTTCGCCGCCGTAGTCGCTGGAGGGGGTTCGCCGCCGTAGTCGCTGGAGGGGGTTCGCTGCCGTAGTCGCCGTCGTCGCCGTCGTTGAAAGAGTGTTCGCAGCCGCCGATCTGCAAGCCTACCCGTTCTTCTTCTCAACTCATTGAGGCTGATTTGTGACCCGTTAGAAGTGAGTAGTGAGTTAGGGTTGTGAAATCGATTTGGGGATGATGAATAAAAGGGTTAAATGAGACAAGGAGGCAGGATAACATACCTGTAATCGCCGGAGGGGGTTCGCAGCCTCCATAGACGCTACCGGAAGGTGTTGCAGCCACCGATCTGAAAATTCCTATCAATCTTCTTCTCCGACGTTCTTCTCCGACGTTCTTCTCTTACTCAGTAACTCGCGCGACTCGTCATAGTTGAGTTGTGAGTTAGGTTTTCCTCCTCAATCGATTTTGGAAATAGAACCATTAAGGGCAATTTTGGTACTTCATTATTTTGAAGGGCAAAATGGAATTTAGAAAAAATATTAACTGCTGATGTCAGCATTCTTGGTATATTATGTAACGTTGACTGACGGTAGGGGGTCCGAGTCCAATTTGGTGAAAGAGAGGGGGTGTCCCTCTAATATTGGCATTCTCCAGGGGGTGGCGTTGTAAATTACCCTTTTTTTAATGGTAAAAGACACATTTTGTTATTTCAATTAGGGTCAATCTTGTTGTTTCACATATGTACGTATTCAAAAAATGTGCAAAGTAGTGACAACTTTTGATATGACACAATGATAAATCACTTTCAATTATTTTTGAAAGTCCTATTTTACCTTTAATTTATATAACTTTTGAGAACAAAACAAAGGGAAATCAAATGGAGTCAAGTTTTAAATACACCTATAGATCTATCATTTAGACAGTCTCGTAACAAAATTTAAAAAAAAAAACAAAGTAGGGCTATGTTGTAAATTCAGACCAATTGTAGTCCTTTTTGACATAGAAAACAGTACTAAGAATGAAAAGAACTAAGGATAGACCTATCCATACACAACTTGAATAAGGGGGAGATATATGTCATATTAGAGGGGAAAAAATTTACCAGAAGATGGAAGATAGGTGAAGAGGGGGTATATATGAAAGTAAAAGAGACATGTGTTAGATCCCCACATGTACGTCCAGATGATCGTTTGTGTAGAGGATACATTTTCACAGTTGTGCAGGCCTTAATGCAACAGCCTATTGATTTTGAGCCATTTGGACCACAGATAGCTAGCTAGGATTGATTTGGCCCAACCCAACCAGTTGCCCATATTGCTATAGAATTTTTCCCTTTTTTTCTTTTTAGGGCTAAATTTGTTCAACTCTTACCCTTGACTTTTGACCACTCTTTTACCATGTAAAAATTTTTATTTCAGCTGAAATTTTCGGTTAATAGAAAGCAATGGAGGCTAGGCCCCAAATTGGAGTGCCAATATGATCTGCCACATTGCAATTTTGAATATGCCTCAATAATTTTTTTCTAATTAATTAATTTATTTATTTATTTATTTATTTATTTATTTTAACTAGAGATTCTTCAATTTTTTTTTTAAAGCATAGGATTACATCTAGGTAGACAGATATTGAACTGCAATGCAATTTTTTTTCTTATTTTTAAAAGTTATTTAGTATAAGGGTAAAAAAAATCAAAATAAATTAAAATTGACGCATTATTATGTTAATAATAAAGCTGTATATTTTTTGAAAAGGCATGTAAAATGACAAGATTTTATTCTCATAATATATATATATATATATATATATATATATAAAAGATTCAAAATTTATTTTTCACCAAAGTTGGACAACACCGAATACCCTAAATCCAACATTTCAGCTGTACGGATTTTATAGGCTTACTAAAGTAAGCTATCCTTATTTTCTTCATCGAATAGTGATGTACATGACAATTCAGACCTTTTGAATATTACCCCAAAAAAACGTTAGCTTTTCTTTTTTTCAGTATAAAAATAATAGATAGTTAAATAGATAATACATGCTCTTTGATTAGTCGCATGAGCATGCATGAGCATATGCCCCATGTATGCTCACGCATGCTTATGATGGTACTTTGACCACTGTGCACTTTATCACAGTTCTGAATCTGCATACCTTTTTTTTTTTTCACTTCAGAAACTCTATTTAACTTTACCCCTATGGCCCCCATACTATCAGATGACATGATGTCTTTTAGGAAACCTTCACCCAACATTATATTAGGGGAAAAAGGTTGGGCATACTCCCTAAGTACCAAGCTAGCACCCAATGTTTCTATCTCTTTTACCCCTTTGAAATTTTACGTGTGAAACAAGACCTTACATTCAAAGTAGTCGCTTTTAATCCTCTCCTGAATTTTATTTTTTTTATTTTTTTTTTTAATTTATTTTTTAATTATTATCCTAAAATAAATCATGATTATAATCAAAGTAATTGCATGACCCAGACCTCTGTTAGTTAAAACGGGAACGGCAAAAAACATTGTTCGATCGGGCATGTTTTAAACGGATCAAAACGTAAACGGACGGTCAAAAATACGGTCAAATACGGTAAAAGCGGAAAAAATAAAAAGCAGACGATACGTGTTTTAAACGTTTATATTTAAATAATACGTGTCAAAAAACGCAATATATAGACATAAATTGGCATAATAATTCTCTAAATACCTAGATAACAATAAAAAAAATAGCCCGTTTTAACGTTTCTATTTTAAAACGTTTATATTTTTAAAATCCGTTTTTTCTGTCAAAAAACGCACGGCGTTAAACGGCAAAAAACTTTCAATAGCCCGTTCCGTTTTTACGAATTTCGTGAAAAATTGCAAACGGCGTTTAAAACGGCAAAAAAACGGGACGCCGTTTTAAACGCGTTTTAAACGCGAATAAACTAACTAGGACCCAGACCCAGTGGTGGAGGGTGTGCATTTCGCAATTGACTTGTTGCAATCATGTTTTCCGACTTAAGCAAGTGTCATTTACCAACTTAAAAAAATAAATAAATAAATAATCCCACAACTCACCAACTGCACAAAGCAGTTGAATTTTCTTTTTTTTTTTCTTATTCTTTTATTCTTTTATTCTTTGTGAAGGTATAGCAGAATTTTCACAAGTGAGAATACATTTGAACGTAAAAATTAATTTTTTTGGTCTCTTGCAAAATAAGGAATTCAGGAGGGAATAAATAAGAAGGGAACAAATCGTTGTTGTCCAGCCAAGAAGCATGGTTTAAACATGTTAATTATATTCTTTTTAATAACTATATTCTATTATTTGAAGCTCCCCAACAAACAACAAGTAGGAAGAGAATAAAATCGTGGGTTTCCAGCCGAAGAGCATGGTTTCAAACATGTTGATTATTTTCTTTTAACTATATTCTATTATTTGGAGCAATATATAAAACAATAAATGCAGCAACACTCAAGCCAAAAGATAGAACACTCATGAGATGGAGCCTTTAGTAAACCTTGGAGTACTTCAAATCTTCACAAACAAACCTAAAGGGGTAGTTCAGTTGCCAAGGCCAACTTCTCCCAATAGAGGTCATGAGTTCATCTCTCCTTTTAGCCAAATTATGAAGGGAAAAAAAATTCTTCATAAACACAAAATTAACGTTTCATTTGGTTACCCAGAATAAGCTTAATTTTTCAGTTTGATTTTGATTCGATTGAAGATACAATATGTACAAACCGAAACTAAATAATTTTTATAATTTCATAAGCGAAATCGAAATGAATTAGTTCAGTTTCATTCGGTTTTAAATAGTCTCGATAATGCAATTTAAATTCGGTCTAAATGAAAGTAACTTATTGAAACAAATAAAGTTGAGAAATAAATTACAGCCTCATGAATATATAATAGGTAATTTCTTATAACTCAAGAAAGACATGTGATTGTAGGTTTAGTATGATTTAGGTTTGGTTTCAGTTCAAATTAATGATTAGTCTAAAAAAAAAAAAAAAATGGAAACAAATGAAATCTCATTTTTAAAACCAAAATGAACAAACCTATTTTTTGTTCGGTTCATTTTGATTTTAAACAGCTAATTTTGATTTTGTTTTCAATTCCGATTCAAAATTGACACCATCAACCCATAAACATGCCCTGAGCTTGGGATGGGCTTGTGCCTGATAAAGTACCTTAGAATCAAACTGGCTTGGGCTATGGCTTACGATGCTCGTTCATGGAGTGCCTGAGGCTTGGGCTTTGGTTTACTAATGCTCGTTCATGGAGTGCCTGAGGCTTGGGCTCTGGTTTACTAATGCTCGTTCATGGAGTGCCTGATTCATTTTTTAGTAGGAAGTGCCTGACTCATGGTTGCCTAAGAGACAGGGATGAAATAGAGTCAGGTTGGACCGGTTAAGTAAACGGGTCCAACCCTGAATCATCTTACCTCAGCTCAAACCTAGTTCGGTTCTGAGATTGGGCTGATATATCTCATGCCATGCCCAACCCAGCCGAGTCGTGACTGAGACGAGATGGGTTAAGTTGACCCTGATTTACCCTGACCTTAAAATACTCTCCGTTGCAAAACAAATGAAATAGCCACGCAAATTTAAGGTCCTAATCAAGGCGAATCTCAGCCCCTTGTGTTAGGGTGCCATCTCATTGTATCTTGGCCCCAAGGTTTCAGGGGAACGTCGAAGCTCCCATGGAGAAGAAAGCTGAAATTTTTATTTATATATATATTGTCAAGACTAAATACAGCTGTAACTCACAGACCTTACAAAACTACAAAGAAAAACTAACCACAGTTAATTAACTCAAACACTATGTAACCCCTAGGCCAGCTGTATCAGCTGAGTCAGATACATGGTAGTAAATAAAAAGAAGAAAGAGACAATGTCGATGGAAAGAGAAGGAAGGGAGGATAGGGTCCGCTATCTCAGCCGGACATCTCACCCTTGACTCTCACAGTCACTCAGCCTCTCATAGGACCATTATAATGCCATCAAGCAAGCTTTTAATTCAATAAAAATGTGTGGAAGACCTTCAAGATTGATTAGAATTTATAGGCCTTGTAACTTGCCTAAAAAAAAGAAAGGAAATAAAATAGAAACTCACAAGAAAAGGGATTAAACTGAAAAAAGAAACATAAGTCTATAGAAAGTCCTTTCCTTGTACAACAAGAATCAAACTAAAATGAAAAATAAATAAAAAGGAAACAAGTCCAACAAATTCTTCTAGAAGTCTTCCAAGCATTCCAATCGATCCCTTTTTTATAGTTGGTTGAAGAAGCTCCTGCTTAGAATCCTATCTCTGGAACAACTTGTACTGTAGTTCATGTCACTCCTCATTCATCCATGCCAATTTGCTTCTGTAGATGTAACAGAATTGTATTTGCTTTTGAATACAAATACTGAGTTTATCAAGGGTGCTTTTATTTGCAACTGGATCATGTAAATGCGACTAGTTAGTTACTTTTGAAAACTCTTTTGTTATTTTTTGCACTCATGATAATGACATTACCCTCCTATGGCAATGCAATGAATCAGATTAATATTACTCCTTGAACAAAACGGAGAGTTAACGGGTATCTAAGGTCACCTCGACGTGGTTTACCAGGTAGCGGAATGGATCGAGTCGTACTATGCATCGATCCTCACTAACAACAATGAACGAAGAATTGTGACAATCTCGTTAGGCAAAGTTACACCCTCCAAATCCAAAAATAGCAACGGAGATCCCTAGAGACACACACTCTCAATTGGGAGAAACAAAAGAGAATAAGGGAGAGAGAGAGAGAGATTAAGTCAAAAGTTTGCTTTGTTGTGGCAAAACCTCTTATTTATGAAGATCTGGTTAGCTAGGGTTCCTAATCCTAGTGGGTTTATACTTGTCCCACGTGAGCAACCCATGAATGAACCAGGTCAAGACCCTATTCGACTCAGTTCGATTAACAAAAACTAGTTTTATTGAGTAGATTATTGATGCAGATCAAATCAAAAGATCTGCTTATAGTGGGTAGGAGAAAGTCAATCAACAAGAATAATTATGAGAGAAACCCAGGGTGAGGGTGAGGGTGAGGGTGAGGGTGGGGGGAAGAGAGGAGGAAGAAAGAGGAGATAGAAGAGAATAATCTCTATTCTCAATAACAAACTAAACTAATTCTTAATCCATTCATCAAAATTGTGGGTGCTTGTGAGCCTTTACAATGTATTTATAAAGCTGTAAAATAAAATAAAATATAAAAAAATTGGACTCTAAAACTACCAATCGATGGGCTGAGTTGGCAGTCCTCTATTGCCTCCAAATCTTATCCTTAATTCCATCCCATTGACAAATTTACCTAAAAATATGTTTACCTAATAAAAATCTAATAGATAAGTTTACCTAAAAATATGAGGTTGGGGTTTCCATAAGTCCAATATCCCAATTTGACGTCTGAAGTATAAAATTGCAAATGAACAGTAAGTATGAACCAAAGATAGAACCTAAATTGCAATTTTCTGGAAATGAAGGATGAATCAAAAGATTACTTAATCATCAATACAATCATAGCTCAAAGCTTCTTCCTCCACTTAAGGATATATCATTTATCTCAAAAGTTTTAAAGTGTCTTACTAAACCCCTTCTGAGTTTTCATTTCCAACACCATTGGCCATGGGGAGAACTATTGTTGTCCATTTGATGCGCAATGCAATTAATAAGAGGATGATGACCTGAAAAAAGAGGCCACAGATCAATCCAGTCCATAATCCCTGCAACAACAGAGAACAAAGATTCTGTTAAAATCAATGATTTCTCATCTCATATATAGTTTCATGTAAGACTTGTTGATATAATCATTTACAGGAATCACAAGTAGGTAAATCATTTTACAACAATCCAATGGGTAATCTAATGCCGGAAATAGAAGAAAAAAATTGGGAGAAAGAACGCTGTCCATCTAGCGTACCCCATGTCAAGACAGCCCCTGTTTGTCAAAATATGCCCCTGATAACATGGGCTGTGTCTGGGTGTGGGGAATGCTAGACGGACACCATTTCTCCTCCCCCCCCAAAAAAATATATGACTCATGAAAATGATCGACGACTCAACTTTGCATGGAGAGCGATCTTAAACCCGAGAACAATGCCAATTGGTGTGCTGCCAACCACAACCTCTGGCCACCCCTACATATATAATCAATCATGTAGAGGGGGATTGATATATATGCACCAAGATTAGTAAATTTGAGAACCATCCTCATCACTGTGATAAATTTTAAGTATTAATATTTGGGATTGATTGTTACCTGACAAAACTCCTTGTGCTGTATCTAGTGTTACAGAACTGATGAGTAAAGGGGTCATAGAAGCAAATGCTTTCTTAATTGAAGGGCTATCAGTGAAGAAGGCAGCCCAGATACCATGACCAAACACAAGAGATAGATCCATTATTAGAGCCAGAATAAAAGAGAGCTTCAGTGTCACTGCCATTGCATTCTTAGCTTCTTCAGTGTTTCCCGCGCCAATCTCATTTGATACCCTTGTACCAAGACAGTAGTCATGAACCCAACCCCAGCTCATTTCATTAATGGTGAATCTAACTCAAAAATCCCTCCAGGTAGTTAAATGAATGGCATATATTATATGCCCATTTCTGTTCTACTTACCTGACAGCAGCACTCAATCCACAAGTGAATATGTAAATAACATTCTCTATGTTTGCGCTGCACAAATGAATGATCAAAAACAGCATCAATATAGGCTTAATTGGTATTAATGGATTCATTAGAAGAGCCTAATTTTTGAACATAGTAGTGCTAGCAGTACTATCATATTGCAACCAATGAAGTACTACTTTTCGAACTCTGGCATCAATCCTGCCAGTAACACCACAAGTTCAAACACCCCAAACTCCAAGCTGCAAATAGTTTCATCAAGAGAAAAGGAAACCTGGTCATTAATCCATCATAATAGATAATTCATGAAGACTGGTCTTTTTTTATTTACAGAACTCATGACTGAATTTTAGTTCATCAGAGGCTCATCAGTTGGGGATCTTTGTAATGAGAGAGCCCCTTGTTCATTTGTGATACTCAATTCAGTCCCATATTTTGTTTTGATTATTAGTTCTTGTTAGTTTGTTTTTAGAATTTTGTATCCTGCCTAATGGCAATGCCTAATGTGGGATC
>JAJSZK010000182.1:0-16172 GCA_022985045.1 Macadamia tetraphylla | reverse complement strand
TCACAACAACTACAAGAACAACCTACCTTTATTTCCCCCGCCTCCTTCACCCCCCAATACTCAGCTATCAACTCCCCTTTCATAGAAACCAATTTTATCCCCCACCCCTTTGGGAAACCATTCATCTCCCCACTCACCTTCCAAATATCTACCATTTACCTTCGACCATCTTCACCCCTCTACGTGATAAACCGCTTTTCTATGAACAATTTTTGAAGAAACTCTAGTGCTCAAATTCAGCACCATTATAGATCCGCAAAAAACGGGCTTATTCAAGCTAAATATATTGAAATCATTCGAGATCGCTAATGGGGCTTTTTCTCCTCATTCCCCGAATTCCATGATGTTACCGCCTTAAGCTCAGTCATATAATTATGCCGATTATGTTAAAGCTTGGGACATGATATTCTTATATCGAAACCATCATGAAACCCATTCCCGGTTTGTGAAGTTTCGCTTCAACACACCTTATTAGGTGTGCCAAACCGGTTTATGCATTGGTTCTTCACTTGGGGACCCCACGAACTTCTTCCTCGTCTTCGCTTTTTCCGTTACCACATTCAACGAATTCAATTCTACTTTGTTTCCCCCCCCTTCTTCGCCCGCTTTTTCATCCTTTACGAAGCCCCTTGATCCTTCAATGGAGGTATCGATGTCTTCGATGAAATGGAAGAATGGAATTATGTGCCTCATCCGAGAGACACTTGTCCGTGAAATGGTGGGATAAATTTGACATTTCACCATTATCCTTTCCCCGCTTTGTTCCTAAACGGGTATTGGTGCCGACCTTCCCATGCCTTCCTCTCGTTTATCCCCCGCCGGACGCCTTCTCTCATCTCTTTCAAACCCTTTTCGGCCGCCTTCCTTTCCTCTCGATAAAGATTCAAGAGCGATCTCATCCCATCGGCTTTAACCAAACCCCCCTCTCGTTTTTTCTTCTTCTTCTTCTTCCCCTCTTCTTCAACTCGCCCCCCTTTCCCTTCCTCCTTTGACGATGCACGCTTCCGACCCCCCCGCCTCGCTAAAAAAAAAAAAAACCCCGAGAGATAAAGAGGTCTCTTGCCCCTTTGACCCAAACATGTTTATCCCCCTGAATCGACACTTCAGTGTCAAGCATCTACATAGTGCCCCCCGAGTCGACCGACGCCTTGGCATCCCACGCAAACTATAAGGATTATAGTGAGTGTCACCGTGGACACTTTAAAAATTTCACCTCACTAAGACTTTTCGAAAAAAAGGTCCTACCCAGGAATGCCGTAGATTCTTTCACGCTTAATTTTAGCCCATGGGACCCCCATAAAATATTTTCGTAAGTTCAAGTTCCGACAACAACTTCACACCTTATTAGGTGTATCTATTTTGAAAGAAACACCTTATCTTGAGGCTTTCACTCACTTTCTTGATTGATTGCCATCCGACGCCATCTCTATCAAGGCCCATCAGATCTCTCAACCACAATTTGTTGAAGTTTGGTGTCCGCCATCTAAAAGGAGAAGCCTCTTTGGAAGACACCGAAAATAACCAAAAATATAGAACTCAAGTTTCACTAAGTTTAGGAGTTTTTTTTGAGTGTTTTCCGGTTTTTAAACATTTTGTGAGTAAGAGTGTTCAAGTGTTGTTTTTAAGTGTTGTTTTCTTCCATCCCCCGAAGCTCAACGCCTTGATGTAAGTATACTACTACGTTTTTGTTTCTATTCTTCTCATGTATTATGCTTGTCGTTAAGAAATTAAAGAGAAGATTGCTTTTATTGATAGTTTGATTGATCTTTCTTATGCATATTTAGATTTTTATATTTCATTATTTGCTGAAAATCCACTTCTAAAAAACAGATTAGAAACCTTAAACCCAAGGCTTTCCCAAGAAAGGAACAAGTGTTATGAGCTTCTAGCCCTTGCCTAAACTCCGATCGGAAATTTGGAAGTAGAAGCACGAGATGGTGCTTGAAACCGAGAGCATTCAAGAAGAAGAAAAACGAAGTAGATCGTCTGTTTAAAAGAGATCTACGATCAGTAATTTCAACATCACCAAGGAAGCCAAAATGATGCATGATGGAGAAGTTTTTAAAAGGTGCCCAGGTTGACCCCGGGTTAAGGTCCAAGAGTTGGGGAAATTTATTTCACCATCCGATACATCTAGGTACAAAAAATGAGATCTTTTAATTAGCCCCGAAACAAACAATTCCTTTTGGATCTACATACTTAGAGGGGGGGTACACGTTGTCATCACCTTGTAATAGACACATATATAATTGCAATATTCTCGAGTACCGTGAAGAATATCGATCCAAACGTTTTAAGGTAAGAAAGGCTAGAATATTTGGGTCCGAGAGAAAGAGAAAGATTTGGTCTACTCAAAATAGAGTGTCTTAATAGACTAGTTTCAATCGCTCCCATTAAGGATTGATTAAAACTATTCATTCTCGATCTCTTAAAGAAAGACAACACTATTTATCCCGAAGATTAAGGGTTTAATGCAATTTGAATGAGACCGTGGATGAATTTAAATCCACGCCTCTATGCCCGGATTTGAGAGTGGTCAAGAGTTGAATCGCTTGATCAAGCAAGAGTATGGGTGCTTTGTCTTGATAACATAATCACTATGGAATGAAAAAGTGCTTTTATGATATACCCGATTCGTGTATTCGAGGGATGGTATAATTGTTTATAGCAACTTCTAGGTTGCTAAAACCACTTCTTCGACATTATGGACGAATTTGGCCCCCCAAGAGCTAACTTCAGATGAGGAAGACCTTCGAACCGGAGCGAAAGTATGAAGCCATGCTATTGAGGTTCGAAATAATTTCGTCACAATATCCATCACAATCCCGCCATGCCAATACTAATTCCCCTTCAACGCCATTCAAACACCCGAGTACGATTTGGGGTGTAGGTTAATTGGGTGTAGGTCTATCGATAAAGGTGAAACACTACCAATTTTATGGTCCTACGATTTGGCACCTGTCTAACTTGGCTTTGATACCAATTATAAATAGGTACAAATCGATTTTCTCAAAGTTAATCAACCTGCTTATGGCCCTTTTGTCTAGAGACCAATCTCAGCTCAATATCACCTCCTATTAATCAAAAACCCGGGTTCTTTTTTCTCCTACACCTTCATATGCAAGAAGGTGAATCAGATGCTTCATTTGGCGTAAGACTCCAAGTTCCAGATTAATAAACGATTCCTTATTCAGAATATCGCTCCTCAAGAATGAAGGAAACGAAAACTTTTTGAAAACCATTATCCTTCTAATTCGGATCGCCGATGCTTAAAAAGAAATGGGTTTCTATGGAAACTCACCAAATTAATCTTCCTTTTTCTCGGTTAAAACGATCTTCTTGAAAATCTTGAAAATCAACCTCTAACACTTCCCAAAGTGAGATAAAGAAGATAACTACTCATATCCTTCGTGAAGGAATGTAAATTGATTCTGCTCATCCTCCTTCCAAGCCTTAAAATTAGGTGACAAAAGACCTTTTCCCGCTTAAGACTTAAAACCGAAAAAAAGATAGACCTTTGATCAAACAATTAGTCATTGTTGAAAAAAAACAACTATACTAATCTTTGTCTCAGCCATTGGCAACCAAACCGATCGATTGAGACCATTGTTAACTTTACATCCACATACCCCATCTACATCTCATACGACAACTAAGTTTGTTTGGGCCCAAATTTTTTGCTTCTCAACCTAGAAGTTGCCCTCCTAAAGAGTCTATTTTCAAACTAGAAGTAATAAATTCCCTTTTGTTTAAACCACCCCCCGTCCCGACTATTCTCCTAAGAAGAAAACCAGTCGCTATTCTTGATGAAATTATAACTAGACCCAAAAAAACTTCAGTCACAAAGGAAACCCTTTTACAACTTGAAAAACCAGTTTTACTTTTCTCTTGTCGATCTATCCGATTCAAATCAAAAAAGCAGAAAAGAATTCCAATCTATGCTACCTAAAAAAGAAGGGCCCTCCCCTCTTCCCCCCTTAATCAAGTTATGGAAGACCCCAAAAAGTTATGCTCACCGCCGTAAAATTATTATCCTCGACCTTTCTCCAAATTGTCAATTCAACTCAACATGACAATTCTAATTTCCGGCCGATGGTAATAAATTTTTTGAGTGGAATATTGATGGTTTATCGAATATCAAATCATCAATGTGCAAACGGATGTTAATGTATCAAACGAAAACTCAATCATTCATCCGATTCGAAGTTAAAATGATAGCAAAGGGATTTTCCGCCAACCCCCTGGTTGGTGGGATTTTATTTGTCCAAGAAGTTAGAAAATGATAATTGGTGCTACCACTAGTTTTCCCAGAAAAATATCGAACAATTAGTCGATGGTAATTACCCCCCAAAAACGCTTATGTTAACCATGAAGACGGTTAATACTTTTTTACCCATCTTTCACTTTTTTGGGGCCAATGAAATTCTAGCTGATCAACAAGAGAACAATTAATGAATCTTCGGTCCTACACTATCTCATTATAGATGGTATAGAGATGTCTTTTTGCTAAAGTCTTTCCAGATGATTGTAACAATGTCATATGGAAAGAAAAGTTTCTCTGATTACCTCCTTTATTTGCTCAAAAGGTCGTATAGACTTAAGGCAAAGCATAATGGCACTATTCCCTTTGAGCAATACACCTATGGGGAATTAGTGCTAAGATGCAATGAAGGTCTTCAACCGCATGCACTTAAATTAAAGAAACAATTGTCTAAAGAGAGACAAGTGATTTCGAGAACTCGGAGATTTCTAAGAATTTTGGGGATTTGAAAGGTTGCCCTTCAGTCCAAAGAAATCTCATAGGAAACTCTAAGTTTTCCAAGCCTAAATAAAAGCAAAACCCTTTTAAGTCTAAGCCCGAGCGCTTCTTTAAGAAACTTTTCCAAATCTCGCTCAAACACTTTTCCAAACAAACCCCTGCTTGTTACAAAGGGGGAAAAATAGGACATTATAAGAATAATCTTAACTAAAGCAAGAATTAATGCTTTAGAAATTGATGATTCTAAAAAGCAAAATCTTGAAAGAGTCTTGTTATATAGCTCTTCCGACTAACCCGCACTGAGCCCAAACCCCATCAAGATATTGCTCAACTTGAGTTCGATAGTGATTCCCCCGGGTCTAAAGCCCGACTTCATTGTAGTTGTGATCCTTTTCGTGCTCGCTAAAGGAAAATGGTTTGATGGTTCTTTCCTCTCAAGAATCATTTTTTCAAAACCATAGATCAAGTTAATGACCCCTTACTAAGGCTCAACTTTGCAAGAATATATAACCTTAGTAAATGAAAATTTCGGTTTCCCCCTTTCCTCATCACCAAAGGTTCAAGATTATAGTTTCAAAACTATAATCAATCGAGTAAAAGCTACCTTTTGTCTCGTGAACCTACTTTACAGAACTACTAAAAGATCTCAATGACACAAGACAAGTTCAAAATTTTAAAGCAACGATTCAGATTCTTGAACTTTATAATACTAAAATTTCGAGCCCTATTTTCCCCAAGAAGTTTCCCTTTGGGGTCTACTAAGCCAACCAAATGTAGTCCCCCAAGATTCCCCGCCGTAGCTTTCTCAAGATGCTCAAATTTTAAGTATCCAAGGTTCAAACTCATAGATGGATGTTATGATTGATATTGTTGTTAATCATGAGTTTAGTTTAAGACCATCGCCTTTAATTGTTTAAAAGGATATAAATTGTATCAACGGGACTTGTACCTTCACGACATTTTGAGAAGACCACTCAAAGTTTGGGTTATCCGATGGATATAGAATGGAGATTGGGTATAAACCCCACCCCTTTCATCTCGTTGTAATGGAATTGCCTAAAGACTCCTTTTATTATGGTAAAAGGACTTGCTCAATTGCATTTCTAGGCCCCCCCATTTCTATCCCAGCTTGTATCCTATGCAAATCGATAATATTGGTCTTCACCGATGATTCAAAATCATCCTATTACTTTTCATTTCTTTGGCTCCCAAGGTTCATAGGTGAATGAAATGGCTCAAGCAATACCCAACAAAATGCATAAAAATTTATGATCCCGCTTTAAGTTCGAGTTCAAACTTTCAAGCTCAAATTAAAAAGAAATTTTTCATTATTTTTGTGCATAACTAAATTCAAAGTGATTTATTAAATCAACATTTTTAGTTAGAGTTGACGAAGCCTAAAGATGTTCTTGAAAAAGATGTCAAACATCTTGCCTCCAAATGTATCTTTGCTCGCTAAGGCCACTTTTTCTATATTTGATTTTACTATTGAATTTTTTAAAAGGGTAGTATAAAGTTTACCCATTTCTTAACCGAGAATTTTGGGCTCCAAAAGTAAGGTCAGAATCCCGTCACCACCAATAAAGAAGTTGTTTCATCCTCATCACAACAACTACAAGAACAACCTACTCCTTTATCTTCCCGCCTCCTTCACCCCCTCAATACTCAAAGCGCTTAAATCTCCTTTCATAGAAACCAATTTTATCCCCCATCCCTGTGGAAACCATTCATCCCCCCCACTCACCTTCCTAAATATCTACCTTTTCCCCCGTGACCATCTTCACCCCTCTACCGTGATAAAACCTGCTTTTTCTATGAACTAATTTTGAAGAAACTCGAGTGCCAAATTCAGCACCATTATAGATCCGCATACATAGGGGCTTATTCAAGTTCAATATATTGAACATCATTCGAGATCGCGAATGGGGCTCTTCCCTCATTCAACCCCCTAATTCCATGATGTTACCGCCTTAAGCTCAGTCATATAATTATGCGATTATGTTAAAGTTTGGGACATGATATTCTTATATCGTAACGATCATGAAACCCTTCCCGGTTTGTAATTTTCGCTTCAACACACCTTATTAGGTGCCCCAAATGGTTTATGCATTGGTTCTTCACTTGGGGCCCCCCACGAGAACTTCTTCCTCAAGCTCTTCATTATCTCGTTACATTCAACAATTTTCAATTCCACTTTGGTTCCCCCGCTCTTCGCCAGCTTTTTCACCTTACAAGTCCCTTGGATCCTTCAATGGAGGTATCGATGTTTCGATGAAATGGAAGAATGGAATTATGTGCCTCTATCCGAGAGACACTTGTCTCGGAAATGGTGGATAAATTTGACATTTCACCATTATCCGTTCCTGCTTTGTTCCTAAACGCGTATTGGTGCCGACCTTCCCATCCCTTTCCTCTCGTTTCATCTCCCGCTTGACGCCTCTTTTTCATCTCTTTTTAAACCCCCAAAGCCCCTTTCCCTTTTTTCCCCCCCGATGAATGATTCAAGAGCGCATCTCATCGCTATCGGTTTTAAACCCTCAAGCCCCCCTCGCTTCTTCTTCTTCTTCTTCTTCCTTCTTAAACCCCCTCCTTTTGCCCTCCTTGATTTAGCATCACCCCCCCCTTTTTTCCCCCGCAAAAAAAAAAAAAAAAAACCCTGAGATAAAGAGGTCTTTGCCCCTTTTCCCCAAAAACATGTTCATCACATGCATTATCAAAATTGCTGTGTGTAAACATCTACACCTAGTGCCACCGAGTCGACCGACGCCTTGGCATGCGCCCCAAAACTATAAGGATTATAGTGAGTGTCACCGGGACACTTTAATAATTCACCTCACTAAGACTCTCTCGAAAAAAAGGGTCCTACCCACGGAATGCCGTAGTTTCTTTTCACGTTAATTTTGTCGACACGTGGCCCCCGCATAAAATATTTTCTCAAGCTTATCAAGTTCCGACAACAACTTCACACCTTATTAGGTGTATCTACTTTTGAAAGAAACACCTTATCTTGAGGTTTTTTACTTTCACTTTCGCTGATTGATTCCCATCCGACGCCATCTCTATCAAGGCCCATCAGCATCTCTCAACCACAATTTGTTGAAGTTTGGTGTCCGCCATCTATAAAAGGAGAAGCCTCTTTTTTGGAAGACCCCGGGAAATAACCGAAAATATAGAATCAAGTTTTCTACTAAGTTTAGGAGTTTTCTTGAGTGTTTTCTGAGTGTTCAGAAACATTTTGTGAGTAAGAGTGTTCAAGTTTGTTTTTAAGTGTTGTTTTCTTCCATCCTCTAAGCTCAACGCCTTGATGTAAGTATACTACTACGCTTTTGTTTCTATTCTTCTCATGTATTATGCTTTCTGTTAAGAAATTAAAAGAGAAGATTGCTTTTATTGATAGTTTGATTGATCTTTCTTATGCATATTTAGATTTTTATATTTCATTATTTGCTGAAAATCCAGACCACTTCTCCAATCTACACAGATTAGAAACCTTAGAAATCCTAAGGCTTTCCCAAGAAAGGAACAAGTGTTATGAGCTACTAGCTTCCCTTGCCTAAACTCCGATGGAAATCCCGAGAAATTTGGGTATCAAAGCCAAGTTAGAACAAAGCAAAGTCGAAAGGACCAAAAAATTGGTAGTGTTTCACCTTTGTCCGATAGACCCACACCAAGTCTTTCGACCACACCCAAGTCAGACTAAGTGTTGTCAAGATAGGCGGAAGGCTAATTAGTATTAAAAGAGGCGGATTGACAGAGGATATTGTGCCCAAAACCCCTTATTGACTCGAACCCCAATAGCATGGCTTCATACTTTCCCCGCCTCCAAGGTCTTCCTATCCGGGTTAGCTTTTCCCCGGACTCAAGATTCAGTCCATAATGTCAAGAAGGGGTTTTTTCCCAACCTAGAAGGCTATAAACAATTATACCATCCCCTAATACCTGAATCGAGGTATATCATAAAGGCTTTTTGCATTCCATAGTGATTATGTTATCAAGACCGTGAAAGCACCCATACTCTTGCTTCCGATCAAGAGCAGATTCAACTTTTGACCAGCTCTAAAACCAGAGGAAAGAGAGCGGGATTTAAGTTCATCCACATGGGTCTCATTCAAATTGCACTTAAACCCCTTAACTCTTCCAGGATAAATAGTGTTTTTTTGTCCGAAGAGATGCGAGAATGAATAGTTTTAATCAATCCTTAATGGGAACCATTGAAACTAGTCTATGTGAAGGACCCGCTCATTTTTAGTAGACCAAATCTTTCTTTTTCTCACGAAAAACTGACCTTTTCCCTTTAAAACGTTGATACTATATTCTTCCGGTACTGTATTTGCAATTATATATGGGGTCTATTAAAAGGTGATGACAACGGCCCCAATGCTAAGTATGTAGATCCAAAAGGTCAAACTGTTTTGTTTCGTGCTAATTCTAAAGATCTCATGTTTTTGTACCTAGATGTATCATGGTCGGAAATAAACTTCCGCACTTTTGATTTTTAATCGGGGGCTCAACCTCACCACCTTTAAGAACTTTCTCCATCATGCATCACTATTCCTTTCCCGTGATGTTAAAATTTTTTGATCGTGAGATCTATCAATCCGCATTTATCTACTTCATCAAGATTTTTTTCTTTTTCCAATGCTCGCCGCACCATCTCGCTTCTACTTCCGTAATCGTAATGAGAACTTTGATGGAATTATAAATCAGCAGGTACAAATCGCTTTTTCTCGGTTAACAACCTGCTTATGGCCCTTTGTCAGAGACCAATTGTCAATATCAGCCTCCTATTAATCAGAAACCGGTTCTTTTTCCCTACACCTTCCATATGCAAGAAGCAGAATCGTGATGCTTCATTTGGCGTAAGACTCCAAGTTCCAGATTAATAAACCATTCCTTATTCAGAATATCGCCTCAAGAATGAAGGAAAACGAAAACTTTTTGAAAACCATTACCCTTTCTAAGATCGCCGATGCTTCATACGTAAATGGGTTTCTATATGGAAACTCACCAAATTAATCTTCTTTTTTTCGTGGTTAAAACGATCTTCTTGAAAATCTTGAAAATCAACTCTAACACTTCCTGTGTTAGTGAGAAAAAGAAGATAATCTACCTATACCTTTCGTGAAGGAATGTAAATTGATTCTGCTTCATCCTTTCCAAGCCTTAAAATTAGGTGCCCAAAAGACTTGCCCGCTTAAGATTCCAAAGTACAAGATAGACCTTTGATCAAACACATTAGTCATGCTTGTTGAACAAAACAACTATACTAATTTTGTCTCCGCCTATTGGAAACCCAAACTGATCGATTGAGACCATTGTTAACTTTTACATCCACATACCCCATCTACATCTCATACGACAACTAAGTTTGATTGGCCAATTTTGCTTCTCAACCTAGAAGGCTCCTCCTAAAGAGTCTACTTCAAACTAGAAGTAATCACCGTTTTGTTTAAACCACCTCCGCCACTATTCCTCCTAAGAAGAAAACCGAGTCCGCTATTCTTGATGAAATTATAACTAGACCCCAAAAAACTTCAGTCACAAAGGAAAACCCTTAACAACTTGAAGACGCCAGTTTATTTTTCTCTTGTCGATTATCCTTTTTAAATCCAAAAGAAAAAGAATTCCAATCTATGCTACCTAATCAGAAAGGGCCCTCGCCTCTTCCTCAATTTTAACTGTATGGAAGAGCCCAAAGTTATGCCACCCCCGAAAATTATTTTATCCTCGATTCTCCACCGATTGTCAATTCAACTCTAATACGAAAATTTTAAATTTTCCCGGGGCGATGGAAATAAATTTTCGAGTGAATATTGATGGTTTATCGAATATCAAATCATCAATGTGTGAAACGGATGTTAATGTATCATACGCAAAGCTCAATCATTCATCCGATTTCGTTGCTAAAATGATAGCAATGGGGTTTTCCGCCAACTCCGGGTTGGTGGGATTTTTATTTGTCCGAAGTTAGACAACAGATAATTGGTGCTACCACTAGTGTTCCGCAAAAATGACCAACAATTATTTTATGGAAATTACGCCAAAAAATCGCTTATGTTAACCATGAAGACGCTTTAAAACCTTTGTTTACACCATCACTCTTCACTTTGTTGGACCATGAAATTTAGCCGATCAACAAGAGAACAATTAATGAATCTTCATGTCCTACACTATCTCATTATAGATGGTATAGAGATTTTTTTTTACAAAGTCTTTTCCAGATGATTGTAACAATGTCATATGGAAAGAAAAGTTTCTCCTGATTACCTCCTTTATTTGCTAAAAAGGTGTATAGACTTAACAAAGCATAATGGCACTATTTTTGAGCAATACACCATGGGGAATTAGTGAAGTATGCAATGAAGGTCTTCAACTCTACAGCATCTTAAATTAAAGAAACAATTGTCAAAAGAGAGACAAGTGGGGTTTCGAGAACTGGAGATTTCTAAAGCAATTTGATTTGAAAAGGTTCTTCTCCAAAGAAATCTCATAGGAAACTCTGTTTTCCAACCCTTAAATACCAGGCTAAACCTTTAAGTCTAAGCCCGAGCGCTTTTTAAAAACTTTTTCCAAATCTCCCCCTCAAAACACTTTTCCAAACAAACCCCGCTTGTTACAAATGCGAAAAAAAGGACATTATAAGAATAATCGTTAACTAAAGCAAGAATTAATGCTTTAGAAATTGATGATTCTCAAAAGCAAAATTTGAAAGAGTCTTGTTATATAGCTCTTCCGACTTCAACTGCACTCGAGTCCAACTCGATCAAGATATTGCTCAACTTGAGTTCGATAGTGATTCCTCCGAGTCAAACCCAACTTCATTGTAGTTGTGATCCTTTTCGTCTCGCTAAAGGAAATGGTTTGATGGTTCTTTCCTCCAAGAATCATTTCTTCTCAAAACCATAGATCAAGTTAATGATCCTGCATTAAGGCTCAACTTTGCAAGAAATATAACCTTAGAAAAGGAAAAACCCTTCCCCCTCGTTTCATCAGCCTAAGGTTCAAGATTATAGTTTCAAACTATAATCAATCGAGAAAAGCTACCTCTTGTCTCGGGAACCTACTTTTGTGAACTACAAAAAGATCTCAATGACACTAAGATCAAGTTCAAAATCTTAAGCAACGATTCAGATTCTTGAACTTTATAATACCAAAATTTCGAGCCCTATGTTCCCGGAATTTCCTTTAAAAGGATCTACTAGCATTTTAAACCCAATTAGTACCGCATCTCCCGCTGCGCTTTCCAAGATGCTCAAATTTTAAGTACCAAAAAGGTTTAAACTCATAGATGGCATGTTATGATTGATATTGTTGTTAATCATGAGTTTAGTTTAAGACCATCGCTTAATTGATTCAGCCCGAATAAATTGTATCCACGAAGGACTTGTCCCTTCACGAACTTTGAGAAGACCACTCAAAGATTGGTTACACGATGGATATAGAATGGAGATTGGGTATAAACTCCCACCCGCTTCTATCGTTGTAATGGAATTCCTTTTAAAGACTCCTTTTATTATGGTAAAAGGACTTGCTCAATTGCATTTCTAGGCACAACCCATTTCTATCCCATTGTATCCTATGCAAATCGAAATATTGGTCTTCACCGATGATTCAAAATCATCCTATTACTTTTCATTTCATTGAGCCTCCCAAGGTTCAAAAGGTGAATGAAATCGTCTCAAGTTCAGTCCAAAGAAAGTTCATATGCCTTTGTTTTCCCCAAATTCAAAAAAAGAGCCTACACCAAAAATTAATGACCCCAGCTTTTCAAGTTCGAAAAACTTTCAAGCTCAACTTGAAAAGGAAGTTTGTTCGATATTCCCCCCTCGTCAAAAAAAATCATCTTGTTACTCTTCCATATGAAGATAATTTTTCCCAAAACCCAGATTCCTACAAAAGCTAGGCAGCTCAAATGCCCGATCTTTACGGAAACTTGTCAAAAGGAAATCTCGAACTTTGCCAAAGGTCTTATTCCCCCCAAAGAATCTCCCCGAGTTGCAACCCATTTTATGTTAAAATGCTGAAATTGAAAGAGGTGCACCAAGATTGGTAATTAATTACAAACCTTTAAATAAGGTTCTTAAATGGATTCAGTTTCCCATCCCAATAAGAGGGATCTTCTTAATATTTCATGCTTCTAGCATATTTTCCAAGTTTGATATGAAGTCCGGATACCGGCAAATCGATAGCAGAGAAAGATAGGTATAAGATTTTTTGTTGTCCCATTCGGTCAATAATAATGGAATGTTATGCCTTTCGGCCTAAAGAATGCTCCTCCAATTTCAAAATATTATGAATCAAATTTTAATCAGATTCATTTATAATTGTGTATATTGATGATGTCCTTATTTTTTTCGGATATTTCCCAACCCCGGGGAAAATTTAAATCTTTTTCTATCTATTATATAAGGTGACTTGTAGTCCCCAAAAAGATAAAATTATTTCAAACAATTTTCGTTTTTGGGACACTATATCTCTTTGGATCTATTATTCCCATTGAACGAGCTATTCAAATTCAAAATTTCCGATGAATTAATAGAAGACTCAACTTCAAAGGTTTTTGGTAGCCTTAATTATATTGCTGAATTCTACAAGGATTTAGCAAAGGATGCCAAGCCTTGTTTAATCGATTAAACAAAAAACTATGGACATCTATAATACCAAGCAAATTGTAAGATTGCTTAAAGCTAAAACTCTATGCTTAAGTTTAGTACAATTGATTGTTTTAAAATTGTTAAAACCGATGTTCAATTTTGGGTTATGGTGGTATTCTCAAACAAAATGTCCTACTCTTCCAAAGGAAGAATTAGTACGTTTTACTTCGTGTACTTGGAACCCCACTCAAAAAAGTATTCAAAATTTAAAAAAAGGAAATTTTTCATTGGTTTTGTGTATAACTAAATTCGAAAGTGATTTATTAAATAAAATTTTTAGTTAGATTTAAAATGAAACCCCTAAAGATGTTCTTGAAAAGATGTCAAACATCTTGCCTCCAAATGATCTTTGCTCGCAAGGCCATTTCTTTCTATTTTGATTTTACTATTGAATTTATTAAAGGTAGTACAAAAGCTTTTTCCGATTTCTTAACCCGAGAATTTTTGCGGCCTTAAGGTTAACCCCTAAACTACTCAATAAAGAAGTTGTTTCATCCTCATCACAACAACTACAAGAACAACCTACCTTTATCTTCCCCTTTCACCGCCCAATACAAAAGGCTTATCAACTCTTTCATAGAAACCAATTTTATCCTACCATCCCTGTGGAAACCATTCATCCCCACCACCTTCCAAATATCTACCATTTCCCTTTGGGACCATCTTCACCCCCTCTACTGTGATAAAACCCTTTTTCTATGAACGAATTTTGAAGAAACTCAGAGTCAAATTAGACCATTATAGATCCATACATAGGGCTTATTCGGCTCAATATATTGAACATCATTCGAGTTTTGAATGGGGCTCTTCCCTCATTCCCCCAATTCCATGATGTTACCGCCTTAAGCTCGTCATATAATTATGCCGATTATGTTAAAGCTTGGGACATGATATTCTTATATCGTAACATCATGAAACCCATTCCCCGTTTGTGAAGTTTCCCCAACACACCTTATTAGGTGTGCCAAACCGTTTATGCATTGGTTCTTCATTTGGGGCCCCCAAAAGAACTTCTTCCTCAAGCTCTTCATTATCTGTTAACATTCAACAATTCAATTCCACTTTGTTCCCTTCCCTCTTCGCCCAGCTTTTCATCCTTACGAAGTCCCTTGATCCTTCAATGGAGGTATCGATGTTTTCCCGATGAAATGGAAGAATGGAATTATGTGCCTCATCCGAGAGACACTTGTCTCGTGAAATGGTGGGATAAATTTGACATTTCACCATTATCCGTTCCCGCTTTGTTCCTAAACGCATTTTGGTGCCACCTTCCCATGCCTTCCTCTGCTTTCATCTCTCCCCGGCCCCCTTTTCTCTCATCTCTTTAAAACCCGCCAAGGCCGCCTTCCTTTCTCTTCGATGAATATTCAAGGGGGGATCTCATCGCTTATCGGCTTTAATCCTCAAGCCCTCCGTTTTTTCTTCTTTTTCCCCTTCTTCCTCTTCTTCAACTCGCCTCCTTTCGCTTCCTCCTTTTGAATGCACGCCCCACTCCCCTTGCCCCCAAAAAAAAAAAAAAAAAAAAAAACCCCGGGAGAGATAAAGAGGTCTTTGCACCTGCCCAAAAGGCCCCGTTTATCAATATGCATTATCGATACTTCCCGTGTCACATCTACACCTAGTGCCACCGATCGACCGACGCCTTGGCATGGCCACAAAAGACTATAAGCGATTATAGTGAGTGTCACGTGGACACTTTAATAATTCACCTCACTAAGACTCTTGAAAAAAAGGTCCTACCCACGGGGAAGCCGTAGATTCTTTTCACGGCTTAATTTTAGTCGACACGGCCCCGCATAAAATATCTTTCGCCGCTTTAAGTTTCCGGCAACAACTTCACACCTTATTAGGTGTATCTACTTTGAAAGAAACCCCTTTATCTTGAGGTCTTTTCCTTTTTCACTTTCGTTGATTGATTGCCATCCGACGCCATCTCTATCAAGGCCCATCAAGATCTCTCAACCACAATTTGTTGAATTTTGTGTCCGCCATCTATAAAAGGAGAAGCCTCTTCTTGGAAGACACCGGAAAAAAACCGAAAATATAGAACCCAATTTTTTACTAAGTTTAGGATTTTTTCTTTTGAGTTTTTTCCCAGTGTTCGTAAACATTTTGTGAGTAAGAGTGTTCAAGTGTTTTTTTTAAAATGTTTTTTTTTCCATCCTCCGAAGCTCAACGCCTTGATGTAAGTATACTACTACGCTTTTGTTTCTATTCTTCTCATGTATTATGTTTGGGTCTAAGAAATTAAAAGAGAAGATTGCTTTTATTGATAGTTTGATTAATGTTTTTTTTTTTAATTTTTTTGTTTTTTTTATTTTTTTGATTTTTTTTATTTTTTGGTTTTTTGGGGCTTACCCAGGGACCCGGGTTGCTGTCAATTTCAGGTAATCGCTTTTGTATAAACTCGTTTTATCATACCGTGAGGCATGACGCCCTCCACCGATACAACTATTATTGCAAGTTGTTCTTCCAAGAATTCAATAAAAGAAAAGGAAAAATAAAAAACAAAGCAAACAAAGTAATTCATTTACCAAAAGAAAGGAAAAAAAATATGAAACCGCCCCCCGGTAAGGGCCCAAAATTGTTTGAGTTTTAAAAAAGTAACCGCAAGTGTAGGACCCAAAAAACTACGGGCGAACAGTGGAGAGTAGCCACTTTATTTTTTATTTCTTTTAATAATGTAACGTGAACTGATTAATGGTTGGATTAATTCTAACCCCCCTAAACATATGTATCTAAAATAACGCCCCCCCCAA
>JAJSZK010000181.1:0-17929 GCA_022985045.1 Macadamia tetraphylla | reverse complement strand
AGAGAGAAAAGGAAGGAGAAAAGAGAACGGAGAAGAAGAAAGGGGAGGAAGAACAAGAAGGAATGGATTTAAGCGGCACCAAGGCTTGATCTTCCCATTTCGACGCCGGGAGAGTAATCCCCAATGTGAGATCTACGTTTAGAGGTGAGCGAAGGCTATGTTCTTAAACTTTCACCAAACCCAAATGAAACCCTTGATTTGGGTAGAGTTTCTTGAGGACTTGTAGATTCCCTTTGAGATGATGAATCTAAGGTTTAATAGATGGTTTATGTGTTGATTTTGAAGGATTTGAAGAAGTTTTTCCACGGTTCGAGGAGCATTGGTGATTTGAGGTGACTTTGGGGTTTTCAAAGAGTTCTTGAGCAAAGAAGGTAAGATGGCTTCCATTCCTTAAATCTAACCTAGATCTAGGTTAGAACCATCTTATGAGACCTTAATCGTCGAGAATGGGTTTGAAAAGCTCCATTTGGTTTCCCAAAGGTTGGGGAAGGTTTCGGAAAATGGCATTTTTTTCGCAAACCGTGGGCCAAGACCAACAAATGGCTCACCGAGGGCACTCGCTCGAGAGGGCAGGCCTCGTGGTCAATCAGGGCCCTATCGACAGGTCGATCGGTAAGCCAACCTACCCATCGGTCTTAGCGGGCCCTCGGCCAACCGTGGCCCTACTGGTACGACTGTGGGCTGACCTGCCACGATCAGATCGGTGGGTCATGACAGGTGGACTGTCTGACCCACCGGAGAGACTCCCAACGTGATTTCTACGTCCGAATGGACCCAAAACGGATGTGCGACCTTCTTTTAGGATTCTAAACATGATTTTGTCATCAAATCTTGTTAGTTTTGACCCCAAAGTGGTGAAATACAAACCCCATTCACTTATGATAGGCTCACCAAAACTTACGCTTCTGACCGGATCTCACTCAGATCGGGCGTGAGTCTATGTACACTATAGATAAGTGGGAGAGGACGTTGGCCTTATTTTAAGGCTTGTTTGGCATTCATTTAATTGCATCTAGACTAGTCATGTCATCATGCAAATTATGTGTAACTTAGCCATCCTCATATTATTATGACTTGTGTGTTGTATTTATTTTCTCAATGTCAAATGGTGATGTGCTTATGTGATGAATGCTGACATCATTGTGCATAATGCATTAATAGTATAGATGTCATAGTCGACTTGGAAACGAAAATGCATTGGTGGCCGAGAATGGGACGGGAGGCACTATGCAATCGTATTATGCCATATAGGAGCATGTGGTGTAGGATTATCATCTTCTCGTACATTCTTCCCAACAGGTTGAGGTGGTTACCATTTGGGGGAAGAAAGGGTCGAGTTGTCGGGTCATCGTGGCGCTTAGACATATACCCGATCGGGGCATTAGGACACCAGAACCCCGGTGGTATATTCAAGAGGGCCAATCATACTGCTTTTAAATTGCTAGAGTCAAGACTTTACTTTCCGCATTTACTTTCATGTTGAGAGCCGGTGGTCGTGCTTTACTTTTTTTGAGTACTCATAGTGGGCCTTCTCTCGACAGCCCTATAGGCGATCAAGGGGTGGAGGTCGCGCTCGCACCTGAGTATACGCAAGACCGTGGTTTTAGTAGCACTATACCCAAGACTTAGTAATGTTGTTTAGGTGGATGTGATGAAAAATGGATTGCATAGCATATAGTGCATATGATTTTGATTGTTGTGTGGACTGTTGTGTGGTCCTTCTTTTCACTTACTGAGCTAGTGAGCTCATCTCACGTGTGCACCTTTTTTAGACGATTTTATAAGTCACCAGCCTGAGGATCAAGGGTTGGGCCCCACAGTGGAATTCCCCGAGGAGAATTGGTGGGTCCCCGAGGACTATGAGCACGGCACAAATTGCACTTGCAAGGGTTGTGCTGTGGGACCACAGTAGTGACTCTATACAGGGTTACTTTTTTATTCTTTTGACGATCCCTTTGTGTACTTGATCTCAGAATTGTATTCTCTTTGTGCAAATATCATGCCTACAGCCCACATGTACTTAACTATGTACTACAATTTGGGTATTAAGTATATTGAGGATATTTATAGTAAATTAAGTCTTCACGAATCGTTGAGCATTTTCTTAGTTGTGTGTATGCTGTGGTTGGATACTATATCAGATGATCCTGGCAGGTTTGGGTTAACCGGAGTTAACCCTGTCACCGGTCTAGTTCTGTGTGAACGGGGTGTGACAACAGTGGTATCAGAGCGTGATGCTCTATTCACTCACAGCATACCATTTAGACCACATAGAATTTATAATAGGAAATGGGATTGGGCATGTAAAACTTTAAAGAGTTAAAAGCCAAGGAAAGAAAGTAATAAAAATGGTTGCATTTAGTCATTGCATGCATGGCATACATGAGAGAAAGCTACTTAGAATAAATAAAAGATCAGTCATTTGATGTTATAACCTATTGAGTATGAATTTAACGAAATTTCGGAAAGATAACTGAAAAAACGAGATTTCCAAAAATTTTTCACACAAACACCTGATAAACAACATATATATATATATATATATAAATAGCAACAAGCATAAATCACAAATGACACCACAACTAGCACAAGCCACCAACAAAAGATACCACCCCACAAGTAAGACCAGTTTAAAAAAAAATACAAAGGAATGAGAAAAGAAAGAAATACATAATCAACAACATAGAAACAAATGAGAGGCTGGTGACGACGGCCTAGCTAAGTCCTCAATGATCATCGTCATTGTCCAATACTACTACTCCGTTCATCCGAGGTCTAGAGTTAACATTGAGTCGACGGTCGAGTAGTCAAACCTCGAGTTCACTAGTCTACACCCCTCCAAAGTCGGGAAAATCTATCGAAATGGTATCGCCGTCAGATCCAAGTCCTGGGCCCAATGAGGAAGGAACTCTAAGGTAGCCTGCCTCTAGGATGCTTTCCTCTCCGAAGCACTCTCATCTAGTCTCCTTAGTAGCTGATCTTTCCTTCCTTCAGGGGCCCCTCATGGTAGTCATCATGCCCTCAAAATCAAAGGTACCGCCTGTGGTGGGGCCCTATGTCAGGGCCTGCAGCCCTTGTGAAGCTGTGGTTAGCACCTCTCGACTTAAGAGGCTCCTCCCGAGGATATTCTCGCCCACAAAATCCTCCTCACATGGAGGAATATAGTCCTCATCCTCCTCACTAGTCTCCTCCTCCATGGGAACATCCTCCCTATGGGCAGCCCCCCCTCCCCTACCTCTCCGAGCCCCCGCTCTCGAGGTACATCCATGAGCATGTGGCACCCATCTTCGTGAGGTTTCCGCCGAACTTGTCTGCTGGAGTCTTTCCTCCTCACCACTCAAGTCCACCCTAAAAACTCAAAGATCCCGTGAGGATCCTACCATATGGGAACCCTCCGCCCTGGGTGTGAGGTATGGTGCTCTATCGCCTTGAGGATGACGTAAGGCAAGCACAAGTGCTTGGCACCTCCTAAGGTCGATAAATGCGTAACTAAGAAGGCTGCCATGAAGCCCACCGTTCCGTGACCCCCTCGGGAGCAAGTTGAATCGACCAAACGGGCAAACACACGAACCTCGGGTAAAACGATGTCTCGTAATCGGACGCTCCCTACGCCACAGATGGTCTCATGGATGTGGTCCGTGTCTCCAAACTCAAGAATGGGCCCACGGCTTACTCCGGAGGACTGAGAAATGCCGCTCACCGAGGAGATGTCTAAGATGCTAGCCAGGTATCCAACAACCAATGTCCACCCCTTCACCATGCTGGTTATCGCATACTCTCCATATTGGTAAGAGCCCTCCAAGTTGCGAGAATCACGAACCAAGCTCATAGCACGGACGGTCTATGTGGAGGATAGATACCAACCCGAGCGTGAACCTCTCTCAAGTGAACCTTATGGAAGTCGCCAACTACCACGCCTTCTCCATCATAATAGACCTCTTCAGAAGGCCGCCAGCTTGGTTGCTGCTCTAAACAGGGAAGAGTTCCTCATCGTAGTCGGAAGGATCAATAGGCGGTCCGGGTCACATTGTGCGAGGGGCTGAACTAGTCCCCGCACTATGCTTGGAGGCGGTGGTCTTACGCGAGTGGAAGAGGATGCGGTACTTTACCCTATGAGAAGACATCCCGGCAAGAAAAGAGGAGAAAGAATGGTGAGAAAGGGAAAAAGGAATAACAAAGTGAAGAAATAGATGGTGAGCAAAAGAGGAGCCCCAAAACCCAAGTCTTGCAAATTAAAAATGTGACCAAGAGGAATGATAGAAAGTCTATGGATGGAATGCATGGCCAATGGCAAGATAGAAATTATGGCAAAACAGAAATGTGACAAAAGGCATATAAAGCATGGCAAGTAAGGAATGATAGAAAAACCCCAATTCTCAATGTGCAAGGTCAATCTAAGAAAAAAAAATAAATGAAAAATCTCACAATAGTGTAAGGCTTGAAGCTTACATGTTCATGGATGAAATGCCATCATTCTACAATCTAGAATATGCAAAAACATCTACTGTTATGATATTGAGGTGAAAGGGATCCACAAGTATGAAGGGATGGAAAGAGAATTAAAGAAACCCAACACAAAGAGATGGATTTTCATGGGAAGAGATGGGATTTCAAGCATACCTGACTTTCCATAATCTCTACAACATGTCAAGTACAAATCAAACATAAGGCATTGCATTTGAGTTGTTAGTTGGGAAGAAAAGAGCAGAGATTGAAGAAAGCCCCAAATTTGAGAAAACTAGGGCACGGTTGGGGTTTTCTCTCAAAAAAAAAAAATTGAGAAGTAAATCCTAAAACTAGAAATAAATCACAAAGAAAACATCACATTCACATAAAATCACTGTTCTATGGAAAGAAACACGGAAAAGAATCGAGATTGAAGACTACACATGAGTTCTACCCCCAAAGTACACGTACTAAGAAGAAAATGAGGAAGAGACTTACTTGTAAGTAGAGGAGTTGAATCTTCCCAAAACCCGCCGGATCGTTGAGTGAGATCGCGAGTGGAAGCATCGAGGAACCCTCAAAAATCACCTGAGAGAGAGAAAGGGGGAAGGAATAAAAGAAAATGAGGAACAGGGGCTTAAAAGCCTGTCAGATTTCCGCCGTCGACTCCAGGGCCGACTGTAGGGCCAACCCGTCTGGCCGCTTGGAAAAAAAAGGTTAGTATTATTATTATTATTATTATTCTTATAATAATATACCGTGAAAAAAAAGGGGCGGTGGATAGCACCATATGGTCGAGTGGAACCATCATCCGACTTGTTGAAGCACTAGCACCGTATTTTGGATTAATCTATGGCTAGTTGCAAAACCTTCATACACTATAATACCCTGTGCATTGGCATATGATTATGTGCCGATATAAATTCTAAGGTGCTTAACCAATGTTATGTAGGGTATGTTCCAGGTGCAAGGATACGATGGTATGTACTAAATCCGGTAGCAATGCATGAGGTATCTCTGGTCCCGTCCCGGGGCCCACCACCAATCCCGGGGGTCTCGCCTGGGGCAAACCCCCCTTCCACAACCTCGGGGACCTTTGGTCGGTGGCACAAGGAGACCCACCCGACTACACTGACCTCCACCGTCATCACTCCGGTGATGTTGCTACCATAATTAGCAGCCCCAAAAAGGGTTTCCAAAAAACAAATGCTACAAAGAAAAGAAGCATTTATGATCCTATAAAAACTAGACCTTTCTCAAAAGTCAACCCCCCCGGATACTTACTCCACAGACCCCCAGGGTCTGACGGGCCACAAGTGGGAGGCACACCCCCAATTCCACCATTCAGCCCCCATATATGGTGCCCCCATACCCTTACTATCCAAATTATGCTCCCAATTACCCACCGGAATAATACGCCAAAGATAGTGGAGTCATTCAAGAGGAACTTGCCACCTATATTCTCTAGGGGGAGGATCCTCCGAGCCGACCAAGGATCTAAGAGCGGAGAACATATTTGAGGTGATTGAGTGCACGGGCAAACTTATTTAAAGGGGTTGCAACTCAAGAAGGAGGCCAACTCTTGGTGGCAAGCCTCCAAGCCCATTTTTGGGGCCCACATCCGAACCCCCCCGGGAACAGTTCAAGGAATTGTTCCCAATCATTACCCACGAGCCAGGGACCGTAAGGAGATGGAATTTATGGCCTTAACTCAAGGGAGTAAGACTATCCTTGAGTATCGAGAGTTTGAGAGCTTGTTCCATTTTGCCCCTAGGCATATGAGGAACCAAAAAAAAATGCAAGATTTAAAGGGGCCTAAAGGCATCCATTGGGTCTATACTTGAGGTCTTAGATTTGATGACTATGGCCAGACGTAAAAAAACCATGGAAGATAAGGTAGGGAAAACCTCACACGGGGATTGTGGAAGAGGTCCAATCCATTTCCAAACAGGGGAAACCCCCCAAAGCCTGGGTCTTATAGTTTTCCATACACAACCCTATCACCACCCGCTCCCCTCCTCCCAGGTGGTTCGGCTCCACATCTTTTCGCCCCAAAAACTAGCACGGGGCCAAAAAGGGCCTGACCTCCATCTACGGGGCAAAAGGAGGGGCCCCCCTAGTTTCACATCACGATCCATTGTTTAACTACCATTCCTATGGGCACTATGCTAAAGGGCCCGCGTGTCGACCAGCCTTGCCCCCCCCACCCCCTCGGCATCCCCCCCTTAACCGGGGAATCAACCCAGGAAGGATGTATGCCCTATCACCGAGGAAACCCAGGGCCAAAAACGGGGGTGGTAATAGGTACATTCTAAATTTAAGAAATTCCCTTATGTTATCTATTGATGACCTGAAATTATATGCATTGTTACACTAGGTGTCCTATCTATATCGGGCATACCACCTATGTCTTATTCGATTCAGAGCTACATTCATTCGATCTAAGAGATTTGTGAGAAACTTGGTATGCCACCAAGGATCCTAGATCATGGGATGATTGTTAGTATCCCTCACGTAAAGTTACACGTTGAAGGAGGTGTATGGACCGTGCCCAATGGAAATCAAGGGGAAGAAATTGATGCACAATTCATTAAGTTCAATATGCAGAATTTTGATGTTATATCGGGCATGGATTGGTTATCGTCCCATCGGACTAATGTGATTTTACCAAAAATTAATCAGTGATAGATGATGAAGGAAAAGAATTGGTTTACCGAGCGATAAAATGAAAGGGGCAAGAATGGCCCTCCCCTCCCGCCTTCAAGCTAAAGTTGTTGGAGAGTGGATGTCGGCTACTTAGCATCGGACTTGATGTTGATGAAGGGGTTACACCTCTAGAAGAGGTAAAGGTGGTTAAAGATTTTCCCGATGTCTTTCCAGATGATCTGATGCATTTACCGCCTGATAGAGAGTTGGAGTTTGCCATAGACTTGGTTCCGGAGCAGCTTTAGTGTCTAAAGCCCCATACCGATGGCACCAAATGAATCAAGGAGTTGCGATGCGTTTCAAGAATTGTTGGAGAAGGGTTTATTCGCCCCAAATGTTTCACCTTGGGGTGCCCCAAAATTGTTTGTCAAGAAGAAGGATGGCAACTTTATGTGCATTGATTACCGTGAATTGAATAAGCTAACCATTAAGAACCGGTACCCATTGCCACGCATTGATGATTTGTTTGACCAACCGAGGTGCAAGGGTATTTTCAAAGATAGACTTAGATCGCTATTATCAGCTCAAGATAAAGAGCAAACATACCCAAGATAGCATTCAGACTTGGTATGGTCACTATGAGTTCCTAGTGTTATTTTTTGGTTAACCAATGAACCGACAAAGATTCATGGATTTAATGAATTGAGTATTTCACGATGTCCTCGATAAATGGGTAATTATTTTATTGATGACATCTTGATCTACTCTAAGACGTAAGAGGAGAACACTCAACACTTGAGGATGGTATTACAGGGATGCGAGAACAATAATTGTTTGCCAAAACAAGAATGTGAGTTTTGGCTTGAGCAAGTTGATTCCTGGACACGAGTGTCTAAGGCCGAATCGAGGTGGATCCCGACAAGGTGAAAGAGAGTAGAATGGGAAAGCCCTAAGAATGTTACAAATTTGAAGTTTTTGGTTTACTGGGTACTACCGGCGCCATTGAGAATTTTGCTCAATCTAAAAGCACCAATGACAAAATTTAAACCCAAAAAAGGGTGTGAAATTCAACGGATAGAGGAATGTGAGAAGAGTTTCCAGGAATTGAAGAAGAGGTTGGTGTCGGCCCCTGTTGGCCATTCCTCAAGGCTTTGTGGAATGACAAAGTAACCGACGCTTCTAAGGTTGGTTTGTTGTGTCCTCATGCAACGCGGCAAGATAATAGCGATGCACCCCCAACTAAAGTAATATGAGAAGAACTACACCACTAATGACTTGAATTACCCCAACATCTTACCCTAAAGATTTGGCGACATTATTTGTATGGGGAGAAGTGCAGATATACAATGATCACAAAAGCCTTAAGTACTTTTTTCCCCCAAAAAAGATTTGAACATGAGGCGAGGAGATGGCTTGAGCTCATGAAGGATTATGAGTGCGACATTCAAGATCATCCCGGCAAGGCTAATGTAGTGGCGATGCGTTGAGTCAAGGAAAGATCGTATCACTCTCACATTTAGCACAACCCACCACTCGGGAAGAAGCGACGCTAATGGATGAAACCCTCCTATATGAAGGAGCAACCTTAGAGCTTAAATATCAACTAGAAAACCTTAAATGGTTGACTGTATCACTGGCGGCTCTACAGGTGCATCCAACTATTAGACAAGAGGTGATAATGAAATAACCTTTGATCCCGAATTGCAAAGGATCAGAGTTAAGGTTCAAGATCAAACAATGAATGACCCTGATTTTGTTTTAGCTAGCGATGGGGCATTACTGTTTCGAGGCAGATTGTGTGTGCCCGATGATTTGGATATACAAGACAAGATAGTACGGGAAGCACATAGCTCTGAGTACTCACTCCACCCAGGAAGTACAAAGATGTATGAAGACCTTAAACAAAATTACTGGTGGCCAAGCATGAGAATCACGATAGCCCTGTATGTGGTGACTTGTCTTACATGCTAGAAAGTAAAAACTGAGAGGCATCGACCTTATGGTACTCTTCAGCCACTCCCAGTACCAGACTAGAAGTGGGACAGGATTACAATGGACTTTGTCACTGGATTACCATGCACACCTAAGGGAATGGATGCGATATGGGTGATCGTTGATCGGCTTACTAAGACTGCTCATTTCATTCCCATCAAGACCAAGTTCTCTATGGCCAAATTAACACAACTTTATATGGATAACATAGTGCGCTTGCATGGAGTGCCAGTGAGCATTGTATCAGATAGGGACCCAAGGTTCACTTCCAGATTTTAGAAAAGCTTCCAGCATGCCTTGGGATCACAATTGAATTTGAGTACTGCTTTCCACCCACAGATGGATGGTCAGTCAGAGCAAACCATACAGATATTGGAAGACATGCTCAGGGCATGTGCAATGGAAATGTGTGGTAGTTGGGAAGATTATATTCCCCTTATGGAGTTTGCCTATAACAACAGCTACTAAGCTACAATTGGGATGGCTCCGATGAGGCGTTATATGGTAGGAAGTGCGAACTCCTCTAGATTGGAATGAGGTAGGCGAACGCCAAATGTTAGGGCTTGAAATGATACAGATGACTTGTGACAAGGTCGATGTTATTCGAAAACGGATTAAAGCAGCTCAGTCTTGTCAAAAGAGCTATGCGGACAACCGCAGGAAGGACATTGAATTTCAGCCAGGAGAAAAGGTATTTCTCAAGATCTCTCCTACTAAAGGGTTGCAAAGATTTCATAGAAAAGGAAAGTTGAGCCCGAGATACATTGGCCCATTTGAGATCTTAGCTCGGTTGGCTCAAGAGCCTACATGCTTGCTCTACCACCTTCACTCGGGAATGTCCATAACGTATTTCATGTATCCATGCTGAAGCGATACGTTCATGATCCATCTCATGTGTTTACCCGTGGAACCTGAATATGTAGAAGCTGATATGACATATACAGAGCAGCCAGCTGAAATCTTGGACCAAAAGGTGAAAACCCTTCGCAACCGCTCCATTTCCTTCGTAAAGGTGCGATGGGCTAATCATTCACTTGAAGAATCATCTTGGGAGAAAGAGGATGAAATCCAAGCCAAGTACCCTCATCTTTTCGAACAACCAGGTACGCCAATTTCGAGGACAAATTTTCAGAAAGGGGGGGTAAATGTGATACCCTACTTTTTAAACCTGGTCTAATTACACGATTGACCCGGTTTAACCATGCAGGACCCGAACCGAAAAGGGTTAAGGCGGGTTCCTTATGGACCATGATGGCAAAGGTAACTTTGAACACCGGTTGGCCAGATAAGTCCGAGTCAGTGCCAGACGAGACGGGTGTACCCAAGCCGTGTACATGCACATATCATAAGGCCATGTACGGATAAAGCAGGTATGTAGCCGTATCCTAAAGCACATACGTATAATAGACCTTATGCCGAGAGTGAGATTTGTGCTGAGAGTTGAATTCCATCAAAATCCCACTTGTTGGCCAATTTTTGGCCCTCAGGTGGGTGGTCACAGGTGGGCGCGTCCGTCCACCTGAGTGACCCACCCATGTGGTTACTTAGTTATTTTAGAAAGTATAAATAGCATTTATGAGTTTTCCATTTTCTCATTTATGACATTCGGGTGGTTGGTGAAAAGAGTAAAGAGGAGAGAGAAAAGGAAGGAGAAAAGAGAACGGAGAAGAAGAAAGGGGAGGAAGAACAAGAAGGAATGGATTTAAGCTGCACCAAGGCTTGATCTTCCCATTTCGACGCCGGGAGAGTAATCCCCAATGTGAGATCTACGTTTAGAGGTGAGCGAAGGCTATGTTCTTAAACTTTCACCAAACCCAAATGAAACCCTTGATTTGGGTAGAGTTTCGAGGACTTGTAGATTCCTTTGAGATGATGAATCTAAGGTTTAATAGATGGTTTATGTGTTGATTTTGAAGGATTTGAAGAAGTTTTTCCACGGTTCGAGGAGCATTGGTGATTTGAGGTGACTTTGGGGTTTTTGAAAGAGTTCTTGAGCAAAGAAGGTAAGATGGCTTCCATTCCTTAAATTTAACCTAGATCTAGGTTAAAACCATCTTATGAGACCTTGAATGTGGAGAATGGGTTTGAAAGCTCCATTTGATTCCCCAAAGGTTGGAGAAGGTTTCGGGAAAAATGGCATTTTCCCGCTAAGACCTGTGGGCCTAGACCAAGAGGGCCAAATGGCCCGCCGAGGGCACCCTCCCGAGAGGGCAGGCCCTGGGCAACCGGCTGGCCTACAGGGGTCGATCGACGGGCCAACCTACCCGGTCTTAGCAGACCAACCGGTGGGCTCACCGTGGGCCAACTCCCGCCGGTCTTAGTAAGCCCTTGGGGCCAACCAGCTGGCCCTATCGGCGGGCCTATTGGGTTGACCTCCGCCACAGACCGGTGGTCATGACAGTGGCTGTTCGACCCACCCGAGACTCAACGTGATTTCTACGTCGAATGGATCCAAAACGGACGTGACTTTTTTAGGATTCTAAACATGATTTTGTCATCAAATCTTGTTAGTTTTGACCCCAAAGTGGTGAAATACTAACCCCATTCACTTATTATAGGTTCACCAAAACTTATGCTTCTCGCACCGGATCTCACCCGTACCGGGCGTGAGTCTTTGTACACTACAGGTAAGTGGGGAGAGGATGTTTGGCATTATTTTAAGGCTTGTTTGACATTCATTTATTGTATCTAGACTAGTCATGTCATCATGCAAATTATGTGTAACTTAGCCATCCTCATATTATTATGACTTGTGTGTTGTGTTTATTTTCTCAATGTCAAATGGTGATGTGCTTATGTGATGAATGTTGACATTATTATGCATAATGCATTAATAGTCTAGATGCCATAGTTTGCTTGGAAACGAGTGCATTGGTGGCCCGTGGAATGGGACGTGGAGGCACTCTGCAATCGTACTATGTCATATAGGAGCATGTGGTGTAGGATTATCATCTTCCCGTGCTACGACCCTTCCCAACAGAGATTGTGGTGTTGGGTTACCATTTGGGGGGAAGCAGTGGTCGCGGTTGTTGGGTCACTGTGGCGGTTAGACATATGCCCGACTGGTCATTAGGACAGTCGGCAACCCCAGTGGTATATTCAAGAGAGCCAATCATACTGCTTTTAAATTGTTGGAGTCAGCACCTTTATTTTCCATCATTTACTTTTATATTGAGAGCCGGTGGTCGGTATGCTTTACTTTTTTGAGTACTCATGGTGGGCCTTCTCCGACAGCCCTATGGGCGTAGCGCGAGATGGAGTTCGTGGCTCGTACCCGGAGTATATGCGCACTGTGGTTGTAGTAGCACTAAACCCAAGATGGATTGCATAGCATATAGTGCATATGATTTTGATTGTTGTGTGGACTATTGTGTGGTCCTTCTTTTCACTTACTGAGCTAGTGAGCTCATCCCACATGTGCACCTCTTTTAGACGATTTTACAGGTCACTAGCCTGAGGATCAAGGGTCGGGCCCCATAGTGGAATTCCCTGAGGAGGATTGGTGGGTCCCCGAGGACTATGAGCACGGCACGGATTGCACGTGCGAGGGTTGTGCTGTGGGACCACAGTAGTGACTCCATACAGGGTTACTTTTTGATTCTTTTGATGATCTCTTTTATGTACTTGATATGTAAATTGTATTCTCTTTGTGTAAATATCATGCCTGCGGGCCCACATGTACTTAACTATGTACTACAATTTGGGTATCGAGTATATTGGGGATATTTATAGGTAAATCAAGTCTTCCGCTGAACTGTTGAGCATTTTCTTAGTTGTGTGTATGCTGTGGTTGGATACTGTATCTGATGATCCTGGCAGGTTTGGGTTAATCGGAGTTAACCCTATCACCGATCTGGTTCTGTGTGAACGGGGTGTTACATGACCCCTGTTTCGGGTCAAGAGGGGTGGACCCCTTGGTTGATGCTAGTACAAACTTTCTTGTAAATTCTCCTAGCTAAGGGGAAGATGGTCTTGACCTCCAACTTCTTTTTCTAAGAGATGCTGACTGTGATGATATTCAAATAGAGTTCCAGCTAGGAATGGTTACTTTCAGATTTTGGCTGAGGTAGTACTCCGGTGGAGCTTCCGCTGGGGATAGGCTATGGGAGGGCTAGGCTGAGGTGGCACTGGCAGAGCTCGCTAGGGATAGGCAATGGGAGGGCTAGGCTGAGATACATAGCTTCTGCTAGAGATAGGATATAGGAGGGCTAGGCTGAGGTGGCACACCGACAAAGCTTCCACTGGGGATAGGCCATGGGAGGGCTAGGTTGAGGTGGATTCAATAGAGCTCCGCTAAGGATGGGTTGAAAACCTAAATGGTTGAAGAACTTCAAAGGCCTAAAGAACACTTCAAGATTCAAGGAATCTACTAAGATCTCTCCGTGAACCTGGAAGAACCTCAAAAGGGGGGTGGGAGACTAAAGGAAAACTTTTCCTACACAAAAATCTCACTCAAAAAAGTAAAGGATTGAAGAATTTTGGAGGCCCGAAGAATGCTATGAAGATAACTTTGGATCTTATAAAGATCTCTCCAAAGACTTGAAAAACCTCAAGGTGGGAAAGGGGAGGAGAGAGGGCAGAGCTTCACTACTATGGGTTGTTGTGGGGTATGTTGGTGTGCTATTGTGTGAAAAACCAAAGGGAGGGGGGTATTTATAGAATTTTTGGACCAATAGGGAGGAGAGAGAAAATTTCCCAACTAATGGTAGTAGAAAGCAATTTTTCTAAACTAATGCAGTGAAAGTAAGAAATTTTGGACCAATGTGGTGGAGGGTAATTTTCCATATCCAATGGGGTGAAAGGTAATTATTTTGGACCAATCATATGAAAAGATTCCTTTTTGAACCAATGGGAGGCTACGGTGTAGGCTACCCTAACGAGGCAGCGTAGGCTACACAGGCGGGTGAAGAGGAAATTCCTTCTCTAATCTGTTCACTGGAAGAGGGATTCCAATCATCGGTGGGAGTGTCAAAGGTTTTGACAGGGGTGCGAAAGGCTCAATAGGGGTGCTGGAGCTCCAGCAGTGGTTTTGGGGCTCTGGCAATGGTGTTGGGGCTTCGGTAAGGGTATAAGGGCTCTGTTATGGGTGCAGGGGATCTGACATGGGTACTGGGACTCTGACATGGGTGTAGAAACTCAAACATGGGTGTTGGAACTTGGTCGGGCATGCACAGAGCTTGGTTGGGTATGGGCAGGGCTTGGTTAGGTACACTTGGGGCTTGGTCGAGTGGATATGGGGCTTGGCTGGGTGCACGCAGGGCTTGGCTGTGTGCAACCGGGGCTTGGTTGGGTGTACATGGGGCTTGGCTATGTGCATGCAGGGCTTGATTGGGTGTACGTGGGACTTGGTTGTGTGCACGCGGGGCTTGGTTGTGTGCACACGGGGCTTAATCGTGTGCACATAGGGCTTGGTTGGGCACACGCAGGACTCACATTGGCGGGGTTTGGACACTCAAGCTAAGGCATGGGTACTGACAGGGGGTTTAACCGTGTGCTTGCATGAGCGAGGTTTTGGCACTCAATGTAAGGAATGGGTACTCTGCATGGGTTTGGGCGCCAAGGCAAGGCATGGGTGCTCGACAAGGTGGTTTGAACACTTAAAGTGCAATTTTTGGGAATGATTTTGGGAGATCCGATGGTCTAATTTTGTCGTACCATATATTGTTCGAATCATAATTCCGAGTACTATGCATCTGTGTGGTCACTTTGACCAGATTCCTTCATATATGAAATGTCATAATTGGACCCTTCTTTTCTCTCACATGGGTTTTCTGGGAATTTTGGGTGAGTATAGAATGCTCCTGGGAATAGTTACACCAGTCAGTTATCATCTCTGTCGATTGGAAGCGGAAGGTCACGTCCGAGATCCATATGTCATCATAACCGAGGGAGGGTGATAAAATTGGATGTCTATAGAATGCCCCTCTTGGCCGAGTACATGTCAATGTACCAAGGCAAAGAAAAAAACTACCACATTTTGTCAGAGCATGTATTACTGTCATCATGCTCACCAATGACGAAGTTGAAAATGCAATAGATAATATCTCTTACTTACTTTAAAGTTGAAGACTTACCTGAGTTGTTAATTGTAGGAAAGAAATTTGAGCCCTTTCAATCCTGTTAGAAGATGTTGAACCAACATTTTACAGAGATTTGAGCCTTCCTTGTTGGAAATGTTAGTCCATGAAATCATCGTTTGCAGAGATTTGAGCCCTCCCTGTAGATGATGTTAGTGCTTGAAAATGTTCTTGATCCATCATTTGTAGAGATTTGAGCCCTCCCTACAAAAGATGTTAGTGTTTGAAAATGTTTTTGATCCATAATTTACAAAGATTTGAGCCCTCCCTACAAAAGATGTTTGAAAATGTTCTTGATCCATCATTTGCAAAGATTTGAGCCCTCCCTATGAAAGATGTTAGTACTTGAAACTGTTCTTGATCTATCATTTGCAGAGATTTGAACCCTCCCTGCAAAAGATGTTAGTACTTGAAAATATTTTTGATCCATCATTTGCAGAGATTTGAGCCTTCCCAACAAACGATGTTAATGCTTTGAAAATGTTCTTCCTAGGTTGGACTTCCTTCTGCCAGTCCTAGGAATAGATTCATGAGATCGGGCCACTCGGGGCTGATTTAATGAGATTGGGCCACCTGGGGCTAAGTCAATGAGATTGGGGCCAGGTCAATGAAATTGGGCCACTTAGGGCCGAGTCAATAAAATTGGGCCACCTAGGGCCAGTTCAATGAGATTGGGCCACCTGGGGTGGGGTTAATGAAAATGGGCCACCTAGGGCCAGGTCAATGAGATTAGGCCACCTGGGGCCGGTCAATGAGATTGGATCACCTAGGACCGGTCAATGAGATTGGGCCACCTGGAGTTGGTCAATGAGATTAGGCCACCAAGGGCCGGGTCAATGAAATTGGGCTACCTAGGGCCGAGTTAATGAAATTGGGCCACCTAGGACCGAGTTAATGAAATTGGGCCACCTGGTGCGGGGTCAATGAAATTGGGTCACCTGAGGCCAGGTCAATGAAAACGGGCCCTTGGTTCTTAAAAATTTACTTCTTGATTTAGAATTTTGAACTTTGAATTTTGACTTTTGATTTGGAATCTTGATTCTTTGATTTCTAGCTCTTGAACTTCTTAGCTTTTGATTTCGAATCTTGAACATTGATTTATGGCTCTTGAACTTTGAATTTTGATTTGGAATCTTGAAATTTGATCTTTAGCTCTTGAACTTTGAATTTTGATTTGGAATCTTGAACTTTGATTTTTAGCTTTTGATTGGGAATCTTGAACTTTGTGTGATAATTTCCATCTACCTCACAAATTAAGATTTCACCTTCCACTTTCATGTGATTTTACCTACCAAGTAGATTTCACTTTCCATGTGATTTTAATTTTACCTACACAAGAAATTATTTTGAATTTTGTTTTTGTGGTAAGAACTCTTGATTTGTACCTTGGAATTAGAATCTCAAAATTATTTTTTTTTTTGTTTTTTTTTTTAGAGGATGAATTTTCTAACCATAAAATGGTCCCCCCTCCTGTTCACTCACTATTTCGAGTTTCTTGAGTTGGGAACGATTCGTGAGCAAGTGAGCTCGGGCTTTTGAGTTTCTTCGAAGATTCGAAGTTCTTCGCATTTCTTCAGGATTTCATAAATTTCTTTGAGTTTTCCTTTGAATTTCTTCATAGTTCTTGAGGAGGGGGCCATTTAGAGAATTTGAATTCTCTTTGGGCCTTTTTGTAAATTGTGAAACTTTCTGGGGTTCTTTACAATTTATGAAATTTTTTGGGGTTCTTTGCAATTTATAAAACCTTTTGGGGTTCTTTGCAATTTTGGCAAACATGGCTGAAAGGAGAAAGGGGAGAACTCCAGGAGAGATTAGGCTAGCCGGTGGAGAGAGATACAACACATCTGCCCAGGGGGATGATAATCTCGTAAATTGGTACATTGGGCGGACACTCTCCAGGACCCGAACCACATATGTAATGCGGTGTGGAGCAAATGGGTAACTCTTTTATTATTCATTTCCCTCTTTTTTTGTTCATTATTGCATTTATGTTCATGTTGTGCATTTTGTTTATTTTTGCATTTATTATTATTATTATTTACATTTATTATTTTTTTGTTATTTTTGTATTTTTGCATTTTTTATTATTTTTTAGGAGCATAGTGATGGAACACCCCAAATTAGCTAGGTATGGCCATCGTAACGTAGTCCTGAAGTGGTATGGCATGCTTCCCTATAGCGATAGGGCAAGTGGACTCTACTTACCTATGTCGCCTAGCCCTTCCTGGAGACCGTGAAGTTTAACTCAAAGATTGGTGGGAGGCTTGGTGAAGTGGTGGTGGCTGAGCACTCATTCTTTCCACCTTCCTACTGGCGATATTACCATCACACCCTTGTGCTTCTAGGCATTGAGCAGCATACCCTTTGGAGGGAGACCTCTATCTATTCCCGAGACTTTGTCAATGCAGGAATTCACTGAGTTGAAAGGCATTGAGATTCCAGAGGATCAGATACATATCTGCTTGGGTGTGATTAGTGCTCGTTGGATGAGGAAGGACCTGAGTGTGAACCTAGGTAACCTTGCACAGGTGACACATTCCTTCCTTCTATTTGCTATAGCATGTGTCTTTCAAGGACCTGGGGTGGAGTGGATATCCCATGGTAGCCCTCTTCCGAACATTCTGAGGTTAATTTTGGGACCTGCGGGGCCCCCTATGCATATCTTCCGGGACCCGGACCTTTTGGCATATGGAGATCGAGGCCTCAAGGGGTAGGCTACATTCTCTGGTAACTTTGCATTTTTTTTTTTTATTTTTCTCTTTTTTTAT
>JAJSZK010000180.1:0-16015 GCA_022985045.1 Macadamia tetraphylla | reverse complement strand
TACATGAAAAAAATTAAGAAATCGATTTGAATTAAACCCCCTATTTCAAAGTCAAGATGGGGGCCCCCTTAATTTGTACCGTAGACTCCTTTTTCAAATTCTCCTCATGAAGGGGGAAGTTGGTCTTGACCTCCAACTTCCTTTCTTGAGAGATTTTGATTGTGATGATATTTGGGCAAATTTCTAGCTAGGAATGATTACTTTTGGATTTTTGATAGAGTTCGCTAGGGAAGGCTTTTTGGGGATTTTTTTTCAAAGGGTTTTTTGGGGGGAAGGCTTTTTTTGGGGTTTTTGGATGAGGTGACACCTAACAAAGGGGTTTCCTGGGATAGGCTATGGGAGGGAAAATGAGGTGGCATTCAGCAGAGCTTCTGGGGATAGGCTAGGGATGGCTAGGTGAGGTGGCACCCAAGAGCTTCCATTGGGAATGGCTATTTCAAAAGATTCTAAGGGCACCAACGAGTTCCCCAAGGAAGTGCTTTTTGGAAAGAAATGGATTGACCTAAAATGGATTCCCCTTAAAAGGGGATTGAAGATCCCAAACCCCCTTAAGAACACTATTGAAGCTCCCCCCCCCCTGGCCGAAACCTTTGACACCCCCCCTTGATCGAGTCCCCTTCTAGTGATCAATTTAGAAAGGAATTTTTCTCTTCACCCCACCTATGTACTACATTGCCCCCGATGTACCCTACACCACGGCCACCCTTGGGGTCAAAAAAAATTTTTTTTACCTTATTGGTCCAAAAATTATTCCCCCCCATTGGTCAAAGAAAATTACCCTCCACCCCATTAGAAAATTTTCTACTTTCACCCCATTGGTTTAGTGAAATTACTTTTACCACCATTGGTTAAGGAATTTTCTCCCCCCTTTATTGGTCCAAAATTTCTAAAAAACCCCTCCCTTTGATTTTAGACACCAACACAACCCCACAACAACAAGTCTCCTAGTAAGCATCCCATAGTAGTGAAGCCCCCCTCTCCCCCCCCCTTTCCCCTTGAGGTTTTTCAATTTTTGGAGAGATCTTCATAAGACCCAAAAGTTCTTGGGGGTTTTAAAACTCTTTAATTTTTTTCCTTTTGAGTGAGAATTTTTTGGGGAGAAGTTTCCTTAGTCTCCCCCCCCTTTGAGGTTCTTTTAGGTCTTCGGAGAGATCTTCGTAAGATTCTTTCAAATCTTCAAGTGTTCTTCAGCCCAAAGTTCTTCAGCCATTTAAGTTTTAGCCCATTCCTAGTGGAAGCTCGCCAAGTGCCACCTTAGCCTAGCCTCCCATAGCCCATTTCTAGTGAAAGCTCTCCAAAAGTGCCACCTTATCCTAGCCTCCCATAGCCCATTCCTAGTTGAAGCTCCCCCGAGTGCCCCTTTTGCCCCCCCCCTCCCATAGCCTACCCTTTTAGTGGAAACTTTGTCGGAGTACCACCTCAGCCTAGCCTCCCATAGCCTATCCAAAATGAAAGTTTCGGGCCCCCCTCAAGCCCTCCTATAGCTTACCCCCAAAGGGGAAGCTCTACCGAGTGTCACCCCCCTACCCCCCCCATTGCCTACCCCAAACCCCTGTGAGGGTAGCGCCAGAGAATGAAATGATGTCTCTCTTCCCTAGGGAAAAAGGACTTCCGCCCCCACCCTCTCCCTCTCTTTCTTTCTTTTTTCTTTCAAAAGGGGGGGGTGTGTTTTTGTGCTTGTAAGGCCTATACCATCGTATTGCCGCTGAAGATACTTGGAGGTTTATTTCGAAGAGTATAAAGTTCATCATTCTAGATGGGGATTTGATGATGGTCCAAACGGGATTGGGTTCAAAAAGGGTTGGGAGTCACCACCTAGGATTAGGGCCCCCGGGGACCTGGGGGGGGGAGCAATTCCAGAGAAAAGGGCCCAAAAGTTAGTTTGGACCAGGATTTAGGTAAGTGCAAGTTGTAAATTTTGGGAAGGTGTTGGGCCCCCAATTTACCTAGTTCAACCGGTCTTCCTACTAGATGCATAAAAAGGGGAATTTTTCACAATTATTCTATTCCACATGCATAAAAAAATTACACACTTTTTACATTGATTGAATTTAAATGACTTTTACACTAAAAGATGGTCTATATAAAGTCTACATGATAAAAACCGTTAAGAAACGATTTTAAACTTAACCCCTGTTTTGGGTCAAGAGGGTGGGCCCCCATTAGTCCCTTTTGATTGTTTTGATTCTCCTGTCGGGGAAGATGGTCATAACCTTCAACTTCCTTTCTAGAGATTTTGATTGTGATGATATTTGGGTATTTTTTTTGTCTAGGAACGGTTACTTTTGGATTTGGATTTGGATTCGGATAGATTCCGCTAGGAAAGGCTATTTCTAGATTTAGTTTGGGGACAAGGCTTCATTTAAGGAAGGCTATTTCTGGCTTTGATGAGGTGGCACTCCAATAGTGTTCCCCACGAGGATAGGCTGGGGGAGGGCTAGGCTAAGGTGGCACTTCACCCTTTTACTAGGATAGGCTAGGGGGCTGGTGAGGTGGCTTTTCAGATTTTCACTGAATGGCTATTTCTCGAAAGATTCTAAGGGCACAAAAAAGTAGCTTCGCGGGGAATTTTGCTTTTTGGGGAAAGAAATGGATTGATTCTAAAATGGATCAAGATCCCCAAACCTTTAAAAAAACACTATTGAAGCTCCTATACCGTCAAAACCCCGACACCCCATCTCGTTTTTGGAAACCCCCTTCCGTGGTCGATTTAGAGGAGAAATTCTCTTCACCCGAATGTACCCTACAATGTCCCACTAGCGTTTTCTACACCAACCTCCCATTGGTCCAAAAAGGAATCTTTTGCCTTATTGGTTCAAAAATTTTTTCCCCCATTGGTTGAAAAAAATTTCCCCCTCCACCGCATTAGTCCAAAATTTTCTACTTTCACCCCATTGCTTTAGATAAATTACATTTTACCACCATTGGTTAAGGAATTTTCTCCCCCCTCCTATTGGTAAAAAAAATTCTATAAATACCCTCCCTTTGATTTTAGACACCAACACAACCCCACAACAACAAGTCTCCTAGTAAGCATCCCATAGTAGTGAAGCCCCGCCTCTCCCCCCCTTTCCCCTTGAGGTTTTTCAAGTCTCAAAAGATCTTCTTTTGAAGTGTTCTTCAGCCTTCAAAACTCTTCAATTTTTTTTCCTTCTTTGAGAGAGTTTTTTTCATAGGAAAAATTTTTCCCCCTTGTCTCCCACCCCCTTTGAGGTTCTTAAGTCTTGAGAGATCTTTTAAGATTCCTTCAAATCTTGACGTGTTTTTTTGGCCCTTTTAAGTTCTTCAACCATTTAGGTTTTAGCTTATTCCTAACGGAAGATGTGCCCGAGTGCCACCTCGCCTAACCCTCCCATAGCTCATTCCTAGTGGAAGTTCAGCCCTAGTGCCACCTCATCCTACCCCCCCCATAGCCTATTCCTAGCGGGTTCCCAAGTGCCACCCCCCCTTAGCCCTCTATAACCTATCCCTAGTGGAAGTTTCCAAGTGCCACCTCAGCCCCCCCCTTCTATACCCTTTTTTCAATTCCTGAAGTGCCACCCAACCAACCTTTTTCCTATATCTTATCCAAAAAGGGAAGCTCATGAGTCCCCCCTCAGATAGCCATCCTATAGCCTATCCGAATCTGGAGGATATTTTGGAGAATGATGGATGTCCCTTCCCCAAGGGGGAAAAAGGATTAGGTCCTTCCCAAAACCCTCCCCCCTCTTTTTTTTTCGGGGGGGGGGTGTGTCATGTGTGCTTTGCTTAGGGCCCCCTCAGATTGATATCACCTTTTTGGGGGGAGATACGTGGAGGTCTTTTTAAAAAATAAAGTTTTTAAAGGGGGAAAAGGGGGAGGGGGAGCATACGAAAGGGTTTGGAGTTGCCACTAGTTTGGGGGATTAGGGCCTGGGGTGGGCCCAATCCAGAAAAAGGGGCCCCAAAAAAGTTGGTCTAGTCCAGTAGATTTAGGATAAGTGTCGATTATAGAATTGGGAAGGTGTTAGGCACCCAATCCCCAGCTTCATCGGTCTTCCTACTAGATGCTTAAGAACTAACTTTTCCCCCAGAATTATTCCTTTCCCCAAATGCGGGGCTAATTATCACACACATATACATTGACTTAATTTAAACGAAAAGATCCCAAAAAAAAAGGTCTATATAAAGTCTACATGATGAAAATTTCCCCTTAAGAAATGTGACTTGAACTTAACCCCCGCTTGGGTCAAGAGGGGGGGCCCCCCCCTTAGTCCCCGGTTAACTTTTTTTGGGGTTCTCCTGCTCAAGAGAAGATGGTCTTGATCTCCAACTTCCTTTCTAAAAGATTTCGATTGTGATGATATTTGGGCAAAGTTCCAAAAAAAACCCATTATTTTGGGGTTTGGGGTTCTGATAGAGCTTCAAATTGGGGGAAGGTATTTCTAGATTTGGTTTTGGGGTAGGTTTTTGCTAGGGAAGGCTATTTTAGGTTGGGGGTGAGGTGGCCCCCGATAGTGCTTCCTCTAGGGATAGGCTATGGGAGGGCTAGGCTGAGGGGACACTTCAAAAGAGCTTCCCCGGGATAGGGTAGTGGAGGGGGGGGAAGGTGGCACTTCACGTAGCTTCCAGGAATGGCTATTTCAAAAGACTCCAAGAGCACTCGATGTAGCCCCTAGGAATTGCTATTTTTAGAAAGAAATGGATTAATCTAAAATGGATTGAAGATCCCCAATGCCTAGAAGAACACTTTGAAGATCTAAGTAGAACTCTAGATCTTAATATAGATCTGCTCAAGACCCAAGAACCTCGGGGGGGGGTTTTTACTTCCAAAGTTCAAGAACACTCAAAGGGGTGAGGCTAAAACATATTATTTTTGGCAAAATGGATTGAACTAAAACTTGATTGAAGATCTTCAAACCCCCCAAGAACACTTAGAAGATAAAAAAAAATTTTTCGCTTACTAAGATAAAAAAATTTTATCTTGACAAGATAAAAAAATTTTGGATCTTGACAAAGACCCCCTCAAGACTTGAAAACTAAAGGGGGGGAGGGAGGAGGAGGGGGGGAAAACCCCTCACTTCCTAAGGGTGGTTAGGGGTTTTGGATCCTAGTGTGTTAAATCCAAGGAGGGGGTATTTATAGGATTTTGGGCCAAGGGGAGGAGAGAAATTTTAACCCCAAAAAAAGGGTTTTGGACAAATGGGAGGAGAGTAAATTGTTAGCCAATCAAGAAAAGGGGTTTTCGGACAAACGGGGGGAGAGAGAATTTTAGCCAATGGGGTAAAAAGTGGGTTTTTTTGGCTATAGGGGGTTTATGATGGGGGATGCTAGCAGAGTAGTACATACCGAAAATTGGTGAAGAGAAAATTTTTTCACCCATCGTGCCGGGAAAGTAAATCCTACCCGGGGGGACACACAAGGTTGGGTTGAAATGCATAGGGCATGATCGACATGGATGCACAGGGGGTAGGCAGGGGCAAGGAGGGGAAGGGCAATGTGCACACCCCGGGGAGGCTAGCACATGGGGCCTCTCCATGCAGGGGTTTGGGCCCCTGGGGGGGGGATGGGGGACAGCAGCGGGGAAGGGGGGCCCCAGCAAAAAGGGGAGGGGCATAAAACCCGGCCCAAAAAGGGGGGAACAATCCCCAGTGGGGGAGAGCAAAAGAAAGGGGGGATGGGGGGGGGCACGGCAGAGGGGGGGAAACCCGGAGACCCAACCCGGGGGAAGGGTTTGTGGGGGCTTCCCATCCCGCGGGGAAAATATAAATTTTGTTGGCCTATTGGCCGGGGCAACATGTGTGCCGACAGTTCCAGAGTATACATGAACATAAAATTTTTTAGTGTCAATTATGGAGATCCGAAAACCTTTTTTAATTCCCAAAACGTCGAAATTATATTTTCAAGCACTATCCATCCGGGTGGTCATCTTGCCCCCGATTCCTTCAGATATAAAAAATTCAAATTTTAACCCTTTTCTCCTACACGGGGTTTCTAGGGTTTTCAAATAGGTGGAAAATGTTTTAGTTTTTTAATCATCATCTCTATTGATCGGAAGTCGGAAGTCACATCTAAGCCCCGATTTCATCATACCAAAAGGGAGGGTGATAAATTTGGGTCATTCCCCCTTGGACGAGCCTCCCAACAATCAAGGGCAAAGAAAAGAATGACCATTTTTTTTCACCTGCAGATGTCCCGCCCCCCTTTTCATTAATGATGGAGTTAAAATACAAGTATAATATTTTCAACTACTTTAGAGTTTAAGGACTTATCTGGTGCCGATTGTAGGAATGGAATTCGCCGCTTTCCAACTCGTAAAAGATGTTAGTACTTTGATTTTTTTACTTTTCCTTACCCGGGTTTTTTCAAGTGCTGCTTAGGGAATTCGGTCCCCCTGGGTTTTTGAACCACACCGAACTATTCGGGACCGATGGTTACAAGGAGGAATTTGCTGATCTTCTAATCTTGAAAAGTAAAAACATTTGATGCTTGATTTTCCTTAGCTAGGCTTCAAAGGCCCCTTTAGGATTTTGGGGCTAGGGGTTGGGTCCCCCCGAGCAATACGAAGAGATTGGGCCCCCCGGGGGGGTCAATTAGATTGGGCCACCTGGGGCCCAAAATCAATGAAATTGCCCAAACCCGGGCAATGAAATTGGGCCATCATGAAATTTGGTTCTTGATTTAGAATCTTAGAATTTGAACTTTAAACTTTGAGCTTTGATTTAGAATCTTAAGTTTTTTACTTTTTTATATATATATTATTTATTTCCATTAGCATGAAGGGAGGGAACCACCTACCTTGGTCCTATATGGCCACCCGTACATGGTTCGGTCATGGTACAGGATACTTCCTCATAGAGTGAAGGAGATGGTTGATTCATCATACCTGTGCCGGTTAACCCTTCTAGAGACCCAAAAATTCAATCCGGCATTAGTAGGGGCCTTAATGGAGTGGTGGTGGCTGAGTACTCACTTATTTTATCTTCTTGTTGGCGAGATTACCATCATGCCTCTATGCTATGCCTTGACGGGCGTTCCATTTGTGGGTAGACCCATCCCCCTTCCCCTCGAGACCAAAACCGGGATTAGGGACCGGCGTGTTTAAATTTTTGGTTGACAAAACATATCCATCTTAGGGATATCAAGATGATGGTAGAGAATAGGCCTGTGGGTAAACCCCGCAACATGGGCCCTGTGACCCATTCTTTCTTGTTGTTTGTTGTGGGTCTTTTTTGTTAGTCCCCTCCAAGAGGGAGTATACATTCTCCGTGTGTTCTTCTTTGGGATCTTCAGAGGTAGATTCTGGGACCGGGGGGGCCGCTTATGCATATCTCTTACGGGCCCTAAACCTGTTGTCATATAGAGACCGAGGTCTCAAGGGGGCTACATCCTCTAGGTAATTTTCATTCTTGTATTTATTTTTTCATTCATTTAAATTGTATTTCCTTACTTTGTTTTTTTTAAAATAGCCTTAATGCTTTGAGCACCTAGAAATTATAGCTCCCAAACCGAGGATCCTGCATTTTGTTCCCCCCATAGCTACAAGGTGGGAGATAATCGTGCTTGGGGCCCGATGCCATCCCCGGGGGGCCCCGGCCTTTTCCTCTAACGGCTTACGAGGTATGCCACATTTGACACAAAATTTCCCCTTTGTCCCTGTTGTACTTACTTTTCCTTGGATTTGCATCACTTGGAGGCCATTCTAGTCTCTCATATTTCTAGACTCTGATGAAGTTGTCTTAGCTAGGTGCTTATTTGAGAACCATGTCCTATTTTGAGGCATATGGGGCCATCCCCTGACTGGAGACAAATACCCTGTTGGTCTGATCTCAAGTCACGTCCCCCCCCGCCTTCATCCACCTACCATGCTTTCCCCCAGATCATCCCCATGGATGAGATTGAGAGCCTAGCTGATGGAGGGGATGAATCATTTCTCGATCGTGATAGGGACTATAGGGCCTTCTTGGAGGAGGAGACAAGATGACCCTCTTGGACCTAATGGTCCGGGTATGTTGGCCTTTCTTGAGTATTTCCTTCATGCTTGAACTTGTTTTTGCTTTGGTCTTGACTGATGTTCTTTCAGGGGAGAACACGACATGTAGATCCTTCTATTGTTAAGTCACACGTCAGTGCTGTTAATCCTTCGCAAGCTGAACACTCTAATAGTGTGGGGGGAGCTCTCAGAATAGCCAATATCCTCTTCCATGGCTTCCCAGCTTGGTGTTATCCCAAACCAATCTTAGCCCCCTCATCTTCCGGAGGAGAATAGATGTAGATGCTTCCCTTGGGCTGCCCATTCCTTATGACTATGTGAGTATCTGATCATCCTTCAATTGACTTTTGACTTCCTTTGGCTAATATGCTCTTTCTCAGGTGTCTCCAGAGGTCTATTCTCGAGATCAGGAGGATGTATTATGGCTTGTGTGAGGTGATGGTTGCAAAGGTATTTCCTACTTTCCCCTTTTTTTCTTTTTGCCCTTCTTCTTTCATTATTCTTCTTCTTGATCCTTTCTTATATTCCCGAGGATGGAAGGATTTTCACCTTGAGCCCCGTTAGTCTACGAGCAAGAAATTGCATAGCAGATGCCCGATTCAAGATATGACACGAGGTGGAGTAGACTCGACTAGCATCCGGGAATTCCCAAAGATTCCGTGAGGGTGATGCAGTATGGTTCAGGATGACTTTACTTTGGGACCTATTCCGTATTCCCGCAAGTGTAGACACATGTATTTTTTTCTTTTTTATCGCCCCCTTTCATTTTGGCTCTTATGAATGGAAATCTATCTTTGAAATAAAGAGAAACTTTTCCTTTGTTTCGTTGTGGTTTGCAATGTTTAGGTATAATCAATTTCACAACTCAAGTTATAATTAAAAAAATCGGATAACACAAAATCCAAATACTTCTTCATTCTATTACCAAGTGAATTACAGGAAAGGGGAACAATTTTCCTACCATAGATAGGATAGGTAAGTAATAAGGTGGGAGACAATTTTTGAGGTGGGTGAAAGTTCACTAAATCTTTTGGGTCCATCACCTCTAGCCCATATTGTTCCATGAAGGGGCAAATAAAAGGATATGTGAGTCAACCCCACAACCTGACGTAATTATAGCTAGGGGTCCTCATCAAAATATTTTTGTGGCCCCCGGATTCCATACAATATCTCAGCCAGTTTTTCCCCGGGGTACTTCCCCAAAAAAGGGGATAAGGTTGAATTTAGAACTTCCTCTTATCTTGGTAGCAAAGAGTCCGAGGGGCCTTTTTTAATGGCTTTTTTTTTTTTTCGAGGAGCCAAATTTGAAAAATAGCATGATTTCCCTTGATAATGATCTAGTCTTAATCATAGCCATGGCTCATGTCATCGAATCCCTTTAATGTTTCTATAGCCATGGCTTAGTCACATCCTTTCTTCAACTATTTTACCACCCAACTCATGTGGTACACCACCCGGGGTTCGGAGAATATACTATCATGCAAAGTAAATAAGCATCCCGTGATTTCTGATGGATTCTTCCCATTAGTAAATTTTGGGGCCCCAAATCTAAGCCACTTTCGAATGTCAATCTTCCCATACCCCAATTGTTCATTTCTCTTCTTTCCATCCGAAGAATTCTTGAATTTCTTCTCAATAATTTTTTTAAAGATGGTTGGAACAACCGCCTTTGAGGGGGATAATATGAAAACTCAGAATTTTTAAGAGTTGGGAGATCTTTACTAATCCAAACCAAATATATGTAGGTTGGCATCCCAAAGGGTACTTAGAGTAATTGGTGATGTAATTTCCCCACCTGATCGACCAAGAAATGACACATTTATGGATTCCAGCAATCTTGGTGCCCTCATGTCCATATCCAAGGTCCATTTCTCAATGTCTCATCTAACAGCTCATGAATTTTTGAAACAATCACAAACAAAAGAAATATGATGATTTATCAAAGCATTACTCATTAGCTAATGACTCAAACAAGCCTTTACCACTATTGTATCGTTTTTTTTCTTTTAACTAATCGAGGATGGAGAGTAAACCAGCCTTGATAAACTAGTGAGGGTGGTGATTTTCTTTTAGGGATGAAATCCGATAAGTGTTTGATGGACCATAGGTGAATGATAGGTACTTAATGGCCTTGCATGCCATATGACATTCTTAAGGGATGGAACTGATAAGAACCGATGGACCACTAGGGAATGACAGATACTTAAGGCCCTTTTTTGTCAAATGGCTTCTTCCCTATGATGTTTTTTTAAGATACTTTGATTATTAATCGAGGAACCAATTTATTATCTTTAGATTAGACGCATTTTCACATGTCAAATTGCCTACATATCCTCGAAGGTATCAGTCTAACAAATTGGATGTTCACCCTTTAACATAATATTTTGATTTGATCCATGTTGACCACCGGTATTTCTTCCTTGTGGTCTATGAGCACAGCTTTGCCTATTAAAATCTCTTTGAAAAAAGGGCCACCTAGTTGACCTAAATTTTTTGGGGTCATAATTGGGGCCTTTGTTTCAAAGAACAAGTTCACCCTTCTGTGGCGGGACATTCTTGTTAAAGGCCATGGCCATTCTTTGATATTTCTTCAGATTATCCATTTTTTATAGCCTTTCATCAAGAAAATTGAGGTCGCATGTCGGGCCCTTTCCCCCCACTTCCTTTAGGTTGATTATCAAGAACCCCCCTTGGGGGATGGTACCAGATTTCCAGTAAAACCGCCTCAACCCCATATACAAAAGAAAAGGGGGTTGCTCTCCGAGGATCGATAGAAGTCCGGTATGCCCATAAGGCAAGGGGTAACTTATCGCCCAATCCTTGTGTGTTTTCACCATTTTTGTATAATGACTTTGATTTTTTGTTGGCTACTTTACTACCCCTTGGTGGGTTCGTAAGTGGTAGAGCGATGCCTTCCGATACAAGACTTTGTGAAATTTTTTTGTTTACCCCATAAATGGGATCCCGATCGATATAAATTTTTAAGGTACTATATCAAGAAATGATATTTTTTGAATTAATTTAGCCCCCTTGGGATGTGAAGACGATATGATTGAGCTTCTACCCACTTGGTGAAATAATCAATGGCTACGTAAGATGAACTCATGATCATTAGATGCTTTGGGATTGATCTTCCAATGATATCGATGTCAACCCCGGAGAATGGCTAAGGTAAATTGAGAATGCAACTTATTGGTGATATGTATTATGTTAGAAAATATCTAACACTTGTGGTATTTCTTGACAAGGTCCACACAATCCACTTCCATTGTGTTCCAAAAATATGCCGCCAAGGATCTTCTTAGATAACATCTTAGTATTCATGGGGGCCACAAAGACCTTGATGAATTTTTTATGAGGGTTTGGGGGTTGGTCCTCGCCCACACAACACCGATTCAAATAGGATCTCTTGTATAACAAATCTTCTTAAAGAATAAATTGCGGTATATCCCAGAAATTTATTTTCTATCGGTTGCTTCAATTGGGTTTTTCCTTTTTCCTTGATAAAATCCACTATATAAGCAACCAAGCCCCCCATTCATAGTGAGAGAATTTACCAAATTCTAATAAATGGGCTTGCTTCTTTATTCTACCAAGAATGGTGACCCAGCCATAGGGTTGCATTCTACCATATAACCAAGGTTGAAGGGTCAAGAAACCTATTATTATCTCTCCGAAGTATTCGAACGAGATCTTTTAAGTGTTTAACCACCTCTTCTAAATGTTCTTGATATGGCTCCAACTTTTCATCTCTAGTTTTCCATTTTCCCCCCTTTGTAGATGACGGGATGAATCACCGAAACCTTGATCCTTTTCACTCCAATAGTTAAAGCAGCGAGCACCAAAGCACAAGCTTCATATTCGTAATATTGTTGGTAAAAAAAAAATCGAGGGAATGATGAAGGTAAGTAAAGGCTTCAGAGTACAAGAAACCCACCCACATCCTCTAATTGGCCGCCCATCAAAGGATAACCGCCATTCATTAATCGGGTTTTTTCCCCTCTATTACTATGATTCCTTAATCGGAAAGGCATCATCCAAGGATCTTCCATCTTGGGGGGGTAGAAAATGATCGGCTATGGCCACCCTTGATAAATTTCGAGTAAATAGGTGATGTCAAACTCGATAGCAAAAGCAACCAACGGGCCATCCTTCCCGTTAGGGCTGGTTTCTTGAAGACGATTTGATGGGATCCATCCTTTTGTCACCGGATAGGAAACCTATAATGTCGTTTTTTTTGCCCAAATCAACGCCGCATAAGTTCTTTCCAAAGATTTTACCGTGTCTCATATTGTAGGAACCTTCTAAGGTAGTTTTGGCATGCTCGCCCTTTCTTTCATCTCTTTTTGTGCTAGCAAAGAGCCCATGGAATATTCTCTCATGGATAAGTACAAGAGAAGTGGTTCTCCTTCCATCGGTGGTGTCAATACGGTGGGTTCATGAGGTATCCTTTAATTTTGTCAAAAGCTTGTTGGCATTCCATTTCGGGGCTGATCCTTCTTAGTAGCTTGAAAATTGGTTCAGATGGTAGTCAACGAGCTATGAATGCTAATATACCGATGTGACTAAAAACCTCGATTTGCTTCTCAATCCGGGTGGGGCATTTCGAATTGCATTGATCTTGATAGAGTCGCCTTGCCTCTTTCACTCACCAAGAAACCTAACAACTTTCCTACTATTGCCCAATATACACTTCGATTCAACTTTAGCCGATACTTTTGATTCTTCAAAAGAATCGCTTAGCGAGAAAAACCCCCCTCCCGGGTCTTTTGACTTCACTATCATATCATCCACATAGACCTCCACATCTTTGTTCATCATGTCATAAATATGGCCGTAGCTACTGAAAGTTGCCCCGCATTCTTTAGCCAAAAAATGCATCACATTGTAAAAATAGGATCCCTATGGAGTGGTGAAGGCTATTTCTCACGATTTCCCGGTGCTTGCTTATTTTAGTTGTATCCTAAGAATCCATCCATAAAAACAAAACATGCCCCCGTGTTATCCACCAATACATCAATGTGAGGTAATGGGAAGTCTTTTAGGGCTTACTTTGTTAAAATCGAAGTCCAGCATTTGATTTGCCTTTTTTCCGGACGGTACTATATTGGCCAACAATTGGGGTATTTCACTACTTATAGAAGCCATGCATTCCATTTTCAAACCTTTCTCGTTTTTTTTCCCTTCGATGCATTCTTCAAAGCTTTACTTTAGCGGATTTCCCCCGTGATAAGTCGACAATCGATGCTCATGATGTTGACCCCCATACGCATATCCTCATTAGACCAAGCAAAGACCCTTGAATTCCTTTGAAGACTAATCATTGTGGGGTTTTCATCATCAAGGGTAGTGCCAATTTTACCTCTCAAGACATTGGTTGGTTCCTAGATTAATAACCCAAGTATCCTCATGGATGGGTTGGGCTTTTTTGGTTGCATTGTTTTTTATTTTAATTTTTAAACATAAAAAAGGAGGCAAGTCATATTCGAATCAGAAATTTCATTCAAGAAAGAAGGAGTAACAAACTCGACATACAAGGACTCTAGACTCTCCTCAAGAGGGGAGGCCGAATTTAAATCAAAACAATGACTCAACTACATTTGATAACCGGGGTTTATGGGGTTTTTTTTTACTAAAGCATGAGCAAACTTGAAGTTTTCTAATGCTTGCCAATTCAGAGGGGTTTGGGGTGGCTCAATGGATGAGGAGGTGGAAAGGGCCTTTTCCTTCCTAAAAAGTTGCTACTATTTTTAAAGGGGCTTTCCCGGATAGGTCCTTCTTTCACAAATACCAGATAACCTCCAAAAAAACTAAAATTTTTATGGGTGAGGATTGGTGAGACTACTCAACCTTTTCTATAAAGTCCATCCTTTCAAGCCTTTAAGGGATGCCATCCCAATCCGGCACATCTTTGCCAATCCCCTTCCCATTGCAGCTTGATTCGGACAATACATACAAACCATCTTTTTTGTGCTCTTCTTTGCTTTGCACATGCATTTTTCCCCCCGAAAGGATGAGGCTTGAGCTCATGTAGCCTGGCCCTTTTGGGTTTTTTGTAGGGGGAGCAAATGGCTTTTCAAATAAAGGGGGAAATGATAGACCTGTGAGCCTCATCTTTTTTTTTCATTCTCGGTGAAGACTGGGGGACTTGGTGCCTCCTTTGATTGGATCAATGTTATAGGGCACCGGGAAGACCCATTCTCAATCCAATTTTTGCTATCCCGATGATGAAACCCCGCTTGATCACTTTCTTTGACTCACTTTTTGTTGTTCTACTTCATGAGTCCCCCCAACGAACTTGTCTTAGAAAATACTCAAATCTTGGTTGCATCTTTGTGACAAATTATCAAACCATGGTCCGCATTTACGAAAGGGAAATCCTCCCCTTTTTTTTCAAAATGCCCACGGGTAGGGTAGTAAGAGACGGGATCTTCCTAGTCACCCTTTTGCACTTTCGTCCCTTGGTGGTCGAGGAGGTCCCCCAGCCCCTTTTTCCTTTATTCCCCAAATAGGCGCTTTGAACTCTTTGATATTTTTTCCGTCCCATGCTAGAAAAATATTATATTCTTCATCATTTGATTTTTTGGGGGAAATGGCTTCATAGTTATTTGGGGTTTCCCTTAAATTTTTGAATGGGTAAGTTGTATCTAATTCAAAACCACTTAGTTAAACCCCGGCTTATTTTTCCTTTTCAAAATTGGCCAAGGTGTTAACCCCCCGGGGGTCTTCAGTTTGTGATCCCCTTTTTCCTTTGAATGAACTTCATTTTTTATAAACTAGAGGACACGCTTTCATGATGCAACCAAGGCCTTCCCAAAGTATGTTAAAAGCTACCAATATATAAATAACTTGGAAATCAATATCAAACTTAGGGGCCAACTTTCAAAGGGTAAGGATGCCAAGGATTTTCCCTTGGTATTGTCATATACCAAAATGGTTTTGGTAGTCGGCCTTATTTCTTTAAAGTTGATGCCAATACTCTTTGCCGATCTCAAAGGTAGCACATTCAAAGTGGACTCGCTGTCAAAAGAACCTAGGGAACCACCTCAAGGAAATTTCCCCCCCGGGGAGAGCCGATTGTGTTGGTCCCTTTGGGAAGCTCAATGAGAACAAAAAGGATTGTCCCCATAAGTTGCCTCACACATGTGCGAGATTTTCGGATTTATCTTGATCAAACACATTGGTGGGGGACTTAAAACCCCCCAAAAGTGGGGATGCCATCAACAATCCCTAAATTAAGATATTAGTCCGACTTTTTGAGCTAGGCCAGATTCTTTTTTTTTTCAAGCTTTGGTTTGGCCTCAGGGGGCCCTGACTATTCCATTGCTAGAGCCTCCCCTTTTAGTCTCTTCCCCCTAGTTTCCATCACGCGATAAGTTTCTTTAAAAATTTTGGGATAACAATCTTCATCATCACTATTTTTATGGTGATTACCCCCACCATGGGATCGCCCTTTTTTTTTCTCCTCTTGCTTGGGGTGGGAAGTTGAGGTCCTCCATAAATATCTATAGCCCGCTTGTAACTTTTGATGCATCGAAAGTGTTGAATGCAACATTTACCTCTATGAATGTGTCACCCGGCCCCCTTTTTTCCCCGATCATTTAGCTGGTCACAGAGTAATGACCCCCCCATATTTATTTTACTTAATATGTTAATTTCTTCTACTTTTCCCCGCATCCTCAATGTGCTCAAGTTTTAAAGTTTTTTCCCCATTTCAAATTTTGGGGTCCTATTCATCCAAAAAACTCATGTTGGCTCTTCGATTCTCATCTTTTTTTTAATCTTTGAATCAATCTCCTCCCATAAGGGAAGACTAAATGCCACCTGGATCAACTATTAGGTCATCACCACCGATAGCATGCCCGGGGAAAAATCCCCCATGATCCGATGAGTAATTTTTTTCCCTCATCATTATCATTGTACCAAGGCCCTTGGTAGTCATCCCAATGAAACTCATCATCCTCTTGAGAATCGGGGTGATCTCCATCATTCTCATCCTCATCCTCATCATCGCCGCGCCATCATCTTCTTCTTCATTGATTTTCCTCACTTGGTTCTCCATCA